>ONZK01003686.1:47018-67964 GCA_900322385.1 Pharnaceum exiguum
ATTTTAAAAATAAGGTAAAAATCATATCGAGTATAGGTGGAAACAAAAAAAACGAATCCGAAAAAGTCGACCACTAATTGACCCGCTAATATAGTTTTTCTTACCCCCAAACTCGAAATTGACCGAACCTCATTGACCCGCTAATTTATGGGTTCAAACCGAGTCGTCCGAAAACACTAACAATTCTGGATAATTAATCTATTTTAAATGGTAAAACTTGTTTGAAAATATTTTTTTTGATAACTTTATTACAACATCTATTTTAAACTTTATGACGCTAAATCAACTCAATCACCAAAATACGAAGTTCACTAACTTATTAAAAGTTTGAATAATCGATCTTTAAGTGTCAAACAAATGCATATTAACTTTTATTTTTTTAATAAAAAAAGGTGTCATCATGTTACCAATCCGTTAGTCAACCTAAAACTGACTCAAAATAACCCGTCTATTAATAATTCACAACCGAAACGACCCAATAGTTATTGACCCAACTTTTTTTAACTATCCGAAACCACCCCGTCCGACCCGTTTGCCACGACATTCTATAATACCGAGCATCTCGTTTTCTAGAGCACTTGCCTAGTGCCTATCACTATGTTACTCCATACTACATACAAATGTACTCTGACAGTTCCCGCACATCTATGTAACAAAGTGATGTTCGGACTGTTGCCACGGAAGCCAATTCCGCAGTCTTCAAAACCACAAAATTGATTCCAGGCTTCCAATTAGTACTCGTCTGAACGACTCCAGGGAAACTAGTCACACTCATATTGATCACTGAATAAACTCAATAATTAGGATCAATGGACATTCCCCATATATATCAGAATTTAACACCTGCATTGGAATAGTATTCCCGTCTTTCCAGAAAAGAATAATGGACACAAATGACTTTCCACCACGGCAACAAGAACTGCTCCAGGGATACAGTAACCGATACTTGGTGATACCTTGAGCATGTAAGAGATAGCCAGATAGGTGGCTCACCGTTCATCTAGTCTCTATGGCTTTATTAATATGCATTCATACCTGAACTCATACATATGTTTTCTCGGGGTGTGTTGAAGAGAACAAAACTCGATGGACCATGAAGCTGCAAAACCACCATAATTCATCTACAGCCCTCAGTCATCGCAACCTAAAGTTAAGCTATCCTTGATCACCTCATAGTCAAGGAGCTAGATAGATGATGAAGCTTTTCTGATAGTTGCAACTTGCAACACATTGAAACTAGTCATCAGTAACAAACTCACAATCAGAAGAAACCAAAACAACAAAAAAATGGACACCTGGAAGCAAAAAGTTGACCAGACATCAGAAGGGAGAAACATGACCAGAGCAACAAAGCAGATATCTTCAATGAATATGATAGATGAAAAAATGCCAGGTTTTGCTTCTACAACATGTATATGGGTTTGGGCTGATGAATTAGTTACAATAGCCCTTTGACAAAAGACTAAACCCTCAAAAATATGTATATATACTAAGCCAGGTACCAACTAACCATCTATCCTAATCCTATCCCTTGCATTTGGTTTCTCCTACAAAACTGTTTACACTTTCTGCTAAAATATGGCTTACATTGGATTACCATGTATTGGTTTAATGAGAAGAGAGAGGAAAGTACAAATAGTAACCCTGAACAAACTTCTCATTGTGTGATGCTACCTTAAAGTTGGAGCTCTCAAAGCCAAAACCATCTGCCGCTCATCATCAGACAACTTCAGTCGCTTTTTTGCTTCGCTTTCAGTGCTGGGAGACCTAGTCCTCTGTACGACTTTTTTGAGGTGATTCTTTTTATCTCCAGCTTTTGCAACAGGAACAGGTATTACAGCCTTCTCATTGAAGCAACTCTGAAATGTTTCTTTCCGACCGTTAGCCGAAGCCGCTTTCTTCCTCCTGCCCATATGACATGTTAGACAGCATATAAACCAAGAAAAGAAAATTCTCTGATTTATCAAGAGCACACAGATAATATAAAAGATGGAAGTAAAAATTCACCAATAAGTTTAGAGGAATTCAAATTCAGGAAAATAAAATGTAATTTGTAAAACTGTTTCAAAGGCGTGTTGTTCAACTAGGAAGGCTGCTGCAGCAGAATTTAATGTATGCAATGCAGCGTGTTAAGGATAGGGGAAGTTTGCTAGAGGTTAGCTGTGGCTGAGCTGGATACAGGTTCTAAAAAAGGCAGTTAGTTTGTATGCGAAATGGCAGGCTGGATGTTAAGCATTTGTCTGCATTGTACTTTGTTTATAAGAGCTGCCATACATTCTCTGTATGCTCTAGTCAATGTAATACAACAATATTTCATCTCCTTTCATCGTTTCTTCCGCATAATATCAGCTTGAGAAAAACCAAAGTGAAAGAGTGACATGTTGAGGTAAAACTGATAGTGCAAAAGAATTGTGCAACACAGAGCATGGTTGATATTCTAATGCATGGATATTCCCTCCGTGATCCATAAATCAAGTTCTCCGCCAACGAATTATGATTTTGGTTTAATGTGTCAATGCAGAAGATGGGTAGTATCCTAGTTCTTAATTCTTATCACTTCAAAGATAAATTTATTTTCCAATATACAGTACAGTCAACTATCAGCTACTAAAAGGAATGACCAGGCAGCCCGGCCAAACCCCTCAAGGCATTTTAAAATAGACTACACAAATCTATTATCACAATTTAAGCGGGACCAAAAAGTTTGACTGTAATTCAAGCTCGTTTTCTTCTTCACATCTCTTAATTGTCAGGAAAAGGCATAACATGTACATAAATCTATTCTGGACAAGAGCAATGCTTACACATCAGAGTGAGGCCGAGGAGTTTGCTTATCAGCGACGAAACCCTGATTCAAAATATCATGACAATGAGAACATCAACACTATGATAAGCAGTAAAAAAAACAAGTTGTAGATCAGGTCAAGCAAAACATACAATTTTAGCCAAAATCTCATCGTCTATGAACTCCCAACGCTCTACATTAAGGTTCAAGTTCTCTACATCTCCATCATTATAGTTAACCTGTATAAGAGGATGTTAGCAGAAGTAAATAGGACAAAGAAACCTTAGTCAAACAGATTAACAAATCTTGTGATGCTTTTGTCTAATTGTTGACTTGACACACGAGTCGAAGAACCGCAAGAATGAAACTATTGCAGCTGAGAGACGGAGTGCAAGGAGTCAAGGGACACATGAAAATACAAACATGTTGATAAATACTTCATGGTGTGTTTCAACTGAAATGACTGGTGGATATATAAGAAGAGGAGGTCAATCTCAGGGCTAATTTTCCCAATAGCAAGGAGGATACAGTTACCAATCTACTGATCAATCATGTAAATACCAAACTTGAGAAGTACTTAAAAAAGATAATCCTTTTTTTCGTTTTTCCTTCCGAGGCATGATTGAATATAACAGGATAGAGTAAACTGTATGGAAACCCTGAGTGGGTGTATCAGGTGGTAAATCCTCTAACAACTTATTCCAGATGTCCAAGTACGAGTGTCCTCAGGGCCATTGGAGGCTTTCCTGGTCTTTAACTTCAGACACATGGAATTAGCCAGGCAAAACCTTGACACCAATACTTTAACAAAAAAAAAAAAATGTATGGAATGTGAACAGATGACTCAAACCTAAAAGATGAGTATTTCAACAACGCGTCTTACTTGGTGTTTCTTTTCATCTACATCATAAGAGGAGATGACACCTTCATAGAATCTGCAGTTTAGTCAGCAAAGCGTTCAGAGAAAAATTACACAGATAACTGCACCAACATCATCTTCTAAACGGTAATCCAGATGAATTAAATATGTTATAGGACCGCTACTAACACATACAATATCAGACTATGCCTCACCAAATCACATATAGGAGCAAGCAAATTCACCCACTATGATGCTAATCCCTCCCCAATCCCAAAATCAAAATGCCAAGTTGCAAAGCTGAACAAAAATACACTGCCCCAAAAATATAAATATGAGACAATAACAACAAGGAAAAGTGGAGAATAGATGAGAAAGAGAATGACATATAAAGGGAGGGGGAAAGGTTCCACCAAATAAGTAATTGGAATACATAGTTTCCATATCGTCAAAGTTCTCTATCAATCTCTCACTCTCGTCTTTTGAGGATCACCAAATCCACTGTTCCTTTCTTCCCTCACTCCCGTCAACAGAAAAGGGAAAATGAACCAAAATTCAGACCTTCCTTCCCCAACCACCAAGTCAATATTCTAACAGCACAAATCAGAGCATACAACAGGCCCAAAAAGAGAAAAAAAAACACTCAGAAGTAATTTCTATGCCAAAGTGCTTACCTTTTGTCCAGTGGCCACCAAACTTTGATCCTACAGCCAACAAGGTCTTCCTTGTATTTAAGCCTCCCATAAGGTGTCTCAATGACCTAAGGAATAAGGTTAAGGGTTAGCTGCCAAAGTACGTCATTCAGTATGTCACATGATGCTTAAGTGATAAGAACTATCAGTCCATACAAATGAATAAGAATGATAGAATACGAGAATACATGACATGACATGAAATTAGCTGCCAGAACAGGACAGTTCAGGAAAACCTTCCAAATTTTGAAGCCTACTTGCAACAAACTAGAAACATTGCTTATTCTACTAGTGACAAATTTATGTGCAGTTTATGGCTATGCCTATGTAAGAGATCAATCCAAATGACTGATAACAGTAAGGCACATTGTTATTCCATTAAAGATTAGTAAGTCGAAGCCAGCCATCCTTTATCGGTGGCTAACCCTATTGTATGTTCTCTAATCTTTTTTTCCCACATTTTTTCGAAAGCTTTGATAACGAAATCGTTTTTCAGCTATCGATTTTCATAAATTGTTACGAAATCCATACTTTACAGATGTCATATGGTTATAACATTGAATATAATCCATGCTATTATTATCTAAAAAGAAAATGTCGAAGCCAGCTTAAAGAAAAAAGTTGTTTGCACCATGTACAGAATATGCCTTCAGGATTTATCCTAGACATCACATCACAACAAGACAGTAATTTTCATGAATACACACACAATATTTAGCAGCCTTTAGTAATACAACAACAATCATAACAACTCAATCTAGAGATGCACAAAATAAAGACATAAACTTTATAATCATTTCAACACTTTATATTAATCCCTACATATAATGACTAAAAAACTTATAAAAAAACAGGAAATTCCAACCAAAATGGACAGTTAGCAAAAAAAACACAAATGATTAAATCACTGAACAAACAAATTATCCAACCAAAACCAATAAACAGACATACATACATAAAGGCAAGAAGGTAAAAACAATGAAATTTTAAAATAGAAAAGACATATAAGAGCTTACATCAAATTCAGTAGCAACAGTATTGGGCTTTAAGACCTTAGTATTATTATTGCTAACATTACTCATCTTTTCAAGGTGGCTATCATCCCCAGCAGCCATCACTGCCTAAACTAACTTAAAATCCCCAAAAAGCCCTCCAAAAAAACACTCCAAGGCAAAAAAGATTGAAACTTTGGTGCAAATTGGAAAAAACAAAGGCAACCCAGATGAGAAAAGTGAGAATTGTGATCTGGGTATGTGTTATTATAGGGAGAAATTGGGTGGGAAATCTACAAAGAGAGAAATGAATCAACTTTGATTATTTTCCTAGCTTGTTGATATGAGACATATCATGCTAATCAATGTTTTGTTGGTTTTTTTTTTCTTTTTTGTTTGAGAGGAAGTGAGGGGAGAAAGTGTGGAGATTGGAGGGTTTAGTAAATTATTGTTATTATTATTATTGTGTGATGTGAATGTGGGTGGGTGAGTTTATTGAGTTGTGACTTGTGAGTGAAAGTACTGTAGTACTACTCACTGTGAGATTGTGGTGGTCTCGTGGGTTTTAGCTATGAGAGGGGGAGGGGTGAGATTGAGAAGTGAGAACTACTGTTAAATTGTTAAATCTACCCTGTGCCCCAAACAGCATTAATTATCAGAATTTTAATTTAATTACTCATGGAAACTCACAGCCACATAATTACATTTACACCTAAAATAATTGAGTTCCAAACTTACCCTTGTCTTTTAACTACTGTAATTTTGTATCTCTCTTCTCTCAAAAAAAAAACTTTACATTTCCATTCTCTCTCCTCTCAGTCCTCTCCCACGTTTTCACTTTTCAGTTTATAAAATCTGGACAAGTGTAAAGCCACATATATTCATGTCTTCACTCCCCAACAACTTATTCACCCTGGCATAAAGCTAGCCTTTAGTACAGTACACCTCATGGGCGAACCCCATTCACGACCATCAAATTAACCACAAACACTAATATATCTCACCTCCGTATATGTTTTTTTATATATTTTCTAGCATAATGCTCATCAAAGAAACTTATAATCCAATTTAGGGTTTGGGTTTTGATTTTCCGGTGCCGCCAGTAGGTGGCGCCGGGGAATCAAAACCCAAACCCTAAATCCCTATTTTAAGTTTTTTCTTTCTTTTTGGGTTCACCATTCCCATTTTAGGGTGTCTTTTGAATAAGCCGGCGAAGCCGGCGTTAGTTTGGTTGTAACAAGTTGTGGTCCACGGTGTATTTGAGAATAAAGGAGGTGTTGTGGTGGTGGAGCCGTTGTATTTGTTGGATGCATGAAGGTCGTGGTGATTTCTAATGAGTGGTGACTCAAATACAAGGAAGAAGACTGACTAAATTGTTTGAGGTGTTCAATTACAGCAGGGGTATTTTGGGAAACTATAATTACAGAAATTACTGTCAAGCATCACATTCAAGATAAATTTATATTTTCAATAGAATATTTCTTACAATAAATGAGGTTTAGTATGTGCCCTAGGGCACATACTAGCCAAACCGAAATTATTATTTACCCATTTTTTATTATTTATAAATTTGTTATGTAAAATGAGTTTATGTTTTGTGATAGAGGTTGTTAAAAAAAATGTGAGGTACTTTTTTGTGATTTGAAACATTTTTTTAAAAATCAATAAAGGTATATATATGTGTTAAGAAAAAAATGTGTGAACTCGTTTCATATATGAGACTGATGAGATTGCTCATTATTGTTTGCCGGGGTTTATTAATACCCATTATCATGTATGAATCGGGTGTACACAATTTTTGTGATATATGTTTCACGTTTGATTACCAAAAAAAGGAGACATATATTTTTTACTGTGAACTCGTTTCATATACGGTGTCATTAATAGTCATATAAGGCTCTTTAAGGACCACTCGATTGGTACATTTATGTTTTGCACGATTTTGTTATGATTGTTGTTTGTATGTAATAGAACGATGTCACCAAACTTTATTAGGGCCTTTTTTCATTCATTAGTAGAATTTCTCAATCATTTGCATATATAGACACATTTCACAAATTTTATATGTTTATTCCGATTTTATATGGTTTAGTTAAAAAAGACTATGGTAATAAAAAGAAATCACAAATTCAATTAATGAATAGGATAGGAATCTCATAAATAAAATAAATAGGATATGGATAGGATTATAAAAGATGATAGTTACAAATGAACCTAGAGATCAGGTTTTCCTAACTATAATTCATTCTTTACCTTAAAAAAATAAACGACCTTGTTTTATTCGATAACAGTCGTTCTCAATCTTTTCCATATATGTAAACCAAATAATTATGTTTCTTTATGTGCTCTTTTGGTATATAATCATGTGGATTTGCTTGATATACTTCCTTTTGAAAATGGTAATTGTCCAAATGTTATGAACTATGCATCCACGCATCTGAGTGAGAAAAAGAATGTTGAAATGGGATTATTTTTTTTTTTTGAAGTGGCTTATAAAAATGGATACAAGAAATTAATAAGCCTTTAGCATACTCGTTGTACATATACACTCTAAAATTAACTATGAAAATACGTCCTGATATTTAAGGAACAAAGTATAACATAGTGTTACCTTAAAAACGAAAAGAAAACATTAAATAAGAAGAGTGTAACGAAATTAAAACAAGGGAAACTCTCATTATGCAAGAAGATAAAAAAAATGAATCTACAATTACAAAAACATCAACACGAAGAACTCTCTAAATCTTGATGGGAGTAAAATGAAAACAGTGGCATTGCAAATTTTTTGAAAGAATAATTTTAATTAAGAGAATTATATTTGAAAACTTTTTTGTACATAATCATTTTGATTATCTTGTTCATTACCTGCTACAAAGAAACTATGTAAAAATTGTTTTTTATTTTTCCAAAAATGACTCTTCAACTTTAACAATGGTTTCATATACTTTTCTAAATTTAATCTTACCTTGACAAATTTCACTTTCTAAAGTTTTCATTTTGAATTCTTTTTTTTTTCTTTTAGAAAAACTTCATTATAATATCTTTTGGGGTGTTTTTGATTGTGCTTTCCACACACATACTACTTAGGTTGCTTTTGGAGTTTTGAAGCTTCATAATCTATTGCAATTTTTTTTTTATTAAAAGTGTTACTTGTAAACAACCAAACGACTTAGATCTATCATGAATTAGAATACCTATAAATATAAATAAAAGCATTGACAAACAAAGAGGGGGTGCCATCAATTTTACATGCATGAACCGATAATGAAATACATAACAACCTATGTAATGATCTTGACCTACTTACATAAGTACTTTTTCCCAATGATTAAGACAAATAAATGGCAGCCAAGATTACCTTAAAACTACCACCAGAATGATCATTGATGTGGAAATATATGCCTTCCTCTGAACCAAATATTAGTAGCCCCTGTAATAATATCCAAAATATGAATATGAGCATGATTTTTTTTTTATTTAAGGCAGTGTCAAAATTGTTTAATATGTCTTGATTTTTTGAGATTCTGCTAGCATATTTAGTATTTTCAATAAGAACTGTTATTATTTTTAATTCTTATGAAGATAAACAAAGATAATCGTATTAGAATTTTTAATAATAGGGTTTGTTACATGTTTGTGCATAAGTTCATTGAAAAATTAATTAAACCATCAAATTACTATCACTTAATATGATACATAATCAAGAACAAACAAATTTATAAAAACGATTATATTCAAACATAAAAAGAACAATAACAAAGTTGAATAAAAAAAGAAAAGATGGACTACACAATCATATGTTAGACAAAACAAAGACAAACCAAATTTACAGAACTTACAATTGTTATTAAAGCCTCATATAGAGAACCCTCCATCACACGTGATAACTTTGTATACAAATATTTCTCTCGAACCAAAAAGAGAAAGAGACAGGGGAAAAATTCCTTATAAATCATAACGATTTTATCATATTTTTGTGTCTTGTCAATTTGTAATGCGTTCATCCAATATTTATAGTTGATGATGAAGCCTTTATCATTGCATTAGACGCCGTTAAGTTGATATATTACCTTTATAAGTGATTTTCAACTTATTTTGATAAAAAACCGTTACAAAACGTAAATGTTCACTTTCAGCATACCCTAATACAATTATGATGACTGAGGACAACACTTATAAGAAACATTTTATTATAAAAATGCAAGTGTAATTGTATTTAATGTACCTTAATTATTCTTTGTCAAAGACGAGGTGCAATAATAAACTATGTATTTTTTCAATCCCATAATATAGTATGAACCCACTCGAAACTTGGTTTGGTGCAATAAATTATAGGTTTAATGTTTTGGTTTTGACTTGAACCCACCTAACTTTACGTCTTACTCCGCCACTGCACTCCACGGTGTACATCTAAGTGTAATATAAAAAAGTGGTAGAGTGCACACCTTCTTTCTGGCCTTAGTGCCTCCCTTTGTACACACAAAAAAATATAAAAAAATCACTATTTTTTCACCAAGATTAACTAATGAATTTGCAAAATGTAAATTTTTTTTAAAAATGATGTAAATGCAAGTGTATAGCATGAGTGTGTTCTCAAAACAAAAATAGAGTGCATTGTGCAATAATACATTGTGCTCAACTAGTCCAAAAAAGAAGCCCATAAAAGCCCAAGACAAACTAAAACGAAAGAAAAAAGAAAAGAAAAGAGAAAACACGTTAGGGTTTTAGGTTAATCAAAAGCACAAAACACACACAGACCCTCAACATTTCACCACAGCAGCTTAGCCCACATATCTGCAACCAACCAACGAGGTATTCCATTCTCTCTCATCAACTTATCATTTTCTGCTGTTTCCTTTCATTTTGATCATCTGGGTATTCTTAAATTTCATTTCTCTCATCTGGGTCTTGCTTAGATTTTGCTATCTCTTCATATATTTTTATACATCTGCTGAAAAAAAAAGAAGAAAGAAAGAAACTTTATATGTTAGCATGCTTACAATGTTCCAAGTTTGAAACTTTTCTTCACTTGTTATGTTTAACATCTTATTATATTTAGTATGCCTTGTTAAGTTGTTAGTGAAGGATCTGTTAGGAAATATTGTGATGAGAATTTGAAGTATTTTCTCAGCTTGTTATCTGTCAAAATTATGCATAAAAAAGGTCATTTTGTGGTAACTTTTGTGCATGATTTGCCTTATATGATAGATTAATAAGTGTGATAATATTTTGTAAGGTTGTAAATGCATTTTCCCTTGGAACTATACTATAGAAGTAGCTATTAGGTGTTTCTGTAATCTGTATGATGTATTGGAATTGTTTTGGCAAGTGAAGAGTAGTTTTTTTTTATTGAGTAATATGATAGTGACATACTTGTGTGATTGCTTGCAGGAAGAAGGGAACTTTCTGCATTCCAAAATGGTATGTGCAGTGTGCTCCTTACCTCTCTTTTCTCATTTTATTTGTTGAAATTTATTGATGATAATGATGACCCGAAATTTGCTTTGAGTTATGATAAACTAGCTGTTTTGTCGATTGTGAGTTTTGACAATCATCTGACATTGAAAGTATGTGGAACTGAAAATTCAGGCCTCTGTAATAGTAATTACTAAGTTAAGTTAAATGGAAAAATGAATTGAAAGATTTGCAACTTTGATAGATGTTCTTAGTCTTATTTTTTTAGATTCGGCAATAAAGAAAGATTTAGTTTCGTCTATTTTGTGCTTTATTGCCATTTTTTTTCATTCTATGTGCACTGCACTTTCGTAGCTCTGATCAACCTTTGAATGGGTTGTATATGTGTTGTATACTACAATCTTTAGAAGGGGATGCCGCACTCAGTCGGCCTTGTATGATAGTGATTCATTTTTGTTGAGTTGAGATTTATTGAATTTGAGGATAAGTTTTCTGCCTTAGAACAAATGGGTGCTTGTTCTGTGGGGACTGTGGAGGTAATGGTTTGGAAAACCTTACACCTGCAGGTTTTGAAACATTGAAATTCTGCAATTTTCATTACAACTACTAGTCTACTACAATTGTGTCGAATACTGATTACCAGCGCTGCACAAACATTGGGCGCTGTGTATGAGCCGACACTACATTGAACTCCATGTTTGAATGTGTTGGGGAAGAGTACTGATATTCTTTCTTTTCTCAGATATTGAGATACATATATGTTTTTCATAATTAGCTCTTCATGGAAGTGTTCATGCTTCAACTAGCTGGGCACATGTGTTGGAATGTAGGATAGTGCTCTTTTGTCGTGGGCTCTCTTGTTTCATCCTCTGGCTTTATAATGTTTAGTATTGTCAATGCTTTGGATGTGGTCTTCCTGTTTATGTATTTTTTTAATTTTTGATATTCTTCCTGTTTATGATAACTATAAGCATGAGAATTATGTGAAGGTGCTACTTTTGGAAGTGAAGGATGATTGTATGCTGACCTCCATATATTATGTACTCAGAGATGCTTGGTTTTTTATTTTTTGTGTTGTGCTTTTAACCTGAAGTATCTCAGTCAAGAATATTGCCAACAATTTTCTGTTTATTTCAACAGCCGAAGCAGATTCACGAGATCAAGGACTTTCTTCTGACTGCTAGAAGGGCCGATGCTCGATCAGTCAAAATCAAGAGAACCAAGGATGTGGTCAAGTTCAAGGTTCGCTGCTCCAAGTACCTTTACACTCTATGTGTCCATGACTCAGAGAAGGCTGACAAGTTGAAGCAATCCCTTCCCCCAGGTAGTTCCTTTGCTGTGCATGTGTTCCTCATATCCTTTAGTATATATCTAGTCTTTTCGGGATGTTGGTAGAGTTGCATTCTTACAGATTCCGAAATTGTTATTGCCAGGTTTGACTATCCAGGATCTGTGAATGTTTTGAGACGTTCACCCAGTGGTTTGAGACGCAAGCTATTTTGTCTGGAAGTTTTTTTATGTTTTGGATTCTGTTTTTGAGATGGAACAGTTTAGTAGATGTGCTCTGTAATGTGGGGAATTATCTCGCAATATACAATGCCTCTGTTCGTTTGGTTCATTGCAATATAGACTAGTACTATTCTACTTGCATAACCAGGGGTTATTTGTATTTATATCCCGATCATAATTCGATCGGTTGACTGTAATTTTTGGACTGCTGCAAATACAGGTTTTCAAGTCACATTCCAAAAATCACAGTTAACCGATCGTCAGTGTCATATCCTGTTATCTCCCCACTATCTCAGATTCTCAGGAACTGGTATTACAGATTCCAGGCCTTGAAAATGTCATGCAGTCATTTTTTGGGTGAATTTATAAATAATAATAAAGGGATTGACTAATGGCATGAAAAATGTGATTAGTGATTTCGTTGAAATGCTTTGTAAAAAACACTAATAGGTAGAACCACCTAATGGAAAACTGTATAAATTGTTAGATGCTTCAACAGAAGCTACTGCGAAATTTCATACTTTTGGTGACCAATTGTGAGTTTATCGGCCACCATGGATTGCTCATTTGCTCCGTTAGCCACTATTCCTTCTAAGCAATGGTTGATCAACTGGCTGCCTTTTCTCAAAAGCAAAGATAATTCTCTTCTTCTCGAGTGCATATTCTATCCATGTTCTTTGGACTATTTAGTGTAATCGAAACTCAATGTGTAGAGGTGGTTGATTACCTCCATCCTAATTACGGCTACTCAATGTGCAGGGGTGGTAGATTGCCTCCATCAGAATCACCTCCGTTGAAACTCAGTGTGAAGAGGTGGTCAATTAGCTAAATTGTAAACACAACAACCACTCAGTCGAGTCGTTGTTGTTGTAGTTCACTAAATAGTTATGAAATTTATTATGCCTCTAGAATTTCACGATGGGTATGATGGGTAACGTAGCAAAATGATTATAAAGTTGAAAGACTTATCTAAATTTTTCTGTTTTAGGTGATTATTAATTATAACAAAATGGTTACAAACCTTCCAATAATTCCTATTTTTTTAGTGAAGTTATTGGAAGTCAATATTTCAATGCATTAATGTATGGGTCAACCTCGAAAACAATCTCTTTGTTTTCTTACACAGGGGTAAAGTTGCGTACATCCTGTCCCTGAGCACGCCCATTTGGTTGTTGTTGTTGTTTATCTGATGGGTAATGTGTTGTTGTGAAACAAACTATTTTTTTTTCAAATTTTAATTTGGCTTAACCTTCTAGTTGTTGAATTGATCAGGATATGGCTTAATCTTCAAAGTTGGTTTCATAACGATATGGGCTAGAGAACATGGATTTGGAGCAGGGGAATATAAAGATTGAAATGAATGGGGAAATAACTTGGTGTTTCAATGATGGTGAACTTGGAGTATTGGGAGAATGGGAGAGAGAATGGACAGTGTTGGATAATTCTAACTGTTATGACAAGATCGATGTTGAGAGAAAGAAAAAGGAAATAAAAGAGATGGAACAATATTTTTTATTGTAAGATTCACATTCTCCACCAAATCAACTCTAAAAAAATGTCTATATGGTATGGGAGTGCTTTTAATATACCAATTAGGCAACGAAACATTTAAATATACTAATTTGGTAGAACCATGTCACTGTAATATCAGTTTGATAAATCGGTGTAATATCATTGACTCGGTTTTTATTTTATCTTTTGCTTCCGAAGTATTTTGAAATTTTTATTTATGAATTTTTTTAATATTACGATTTCATTCAATAAAATAATATAAATAAAGCATTTTTAGTAGAAAAATATTGTGAAAGATATATCCAACAAAAGCAAAAATATGAAGTACAAAATTCAAAATGCAAATTCGAAATCGGGGATATTACATTTGAGGTTATTGTGTGAACGAGACTCCATAGTTGGTGTGAAATAATCATAAACATTGGTAAAATTTGAATCATAAAAAACATTTAACTATCGAATTGAAATGGTACCCTATTTATTCTCCATACTAGAGCAGACTCACCTTATACTTCATTTTGAAAACCATTTAGCTGTGCATTCTATCTTTTCTTGAAGATGCATGAATGATTTTAATTTGGTGCAACATGTTGAGTTTTGAGTCATATAATTATGGTTTCACAAAATTAAAGATTCAAACTCCCAGGTAACATGCATATATTAAAACTAAAATAGACTAACATACGAACAGATAAGATTCATACGCTACATTGTGCTAGTATGAAGTCATCAATCATATACACTCATGGGTTTTTCTCTCTTTTGCATCATTCGAGAGAAAGAGGAGTTTTGTCTCTGCATGGTTAATAGAAGGAAGAGAGGTGCTTAATTGATTAAATACACGTATAAAGGAAACCCCTTTTCCTATCCATATTATATATTACGTAAAATATATTATCTTATAATATATAATATATTACGAGCATCATAACATAGCCGATATTATCATGAGAACACAAGTTGTTGTGCATAGATTGCAAAGGCAAAATAAAAACGAAGAACATGCGTGATTTAACTTCACGAGTCTAGAGAACTTAGAAATATAGAGATCGATCTTGACTTTTTAAAATTGAATGTTTGGTATACTGTGATTGTAATATCCAATCATGCCCTAATCCGGTCCATTCTGGTTCAGTTTAATCCGGTCCATTTGAGCTCATCGATTCAGTTGTGGTTGTAATATTAACTGTCTTCAATTTTTTCCACGAAAAAAAGTCACCCTAAATTACTCCTTCTTCATTCTACATATTTATTAATAGTAATATAATATATATGGATGCCTATTATATATGTTTCAAAACTAACTGTGTTTTTTTTTTAAAAAAAATTCCCATCAACCCTCGTCTTTCTTTTAATGGCCGGTCTTGTTTTTCCTTCTACCAATAATAATCTTGGGTAAAAGAACAAAACAATACTTTGATCCATCCACATATAATAGCCAGGGTTGCCCAAGCCCAAATGTAAAAATGAGACTTCCATGAGATTGTGCTGACGTAAATACAATGAACAAAATGCAATTTCGGAACCATTTTTGTCCGTTGCCACGTAAGTCATATAATTAACCTCACCTCCCCTCCCCTACCCTCTCTCGCTTCCACACTATAAGTACCGGCCTAATCTCTACATAACGCATTTCGATCATAATAATCATAATTCATATTAATAATAAGTTAAGTAGGAGTAACAGCAAGGAGTTGAGCGAGGATAGTCATAGAGTGTCTAACAAGAACAATTACCAGCGTAAACACATAATTTTCCTTTCTCTTCTCTTTAGATAGATAATACTCGTCGTATCTATCTAAAATACGAAATACAAAATTCAAAATCGAAATTGGGGATATACATTTGGGGGTTATTGTCATGATACTCCATATTGGGTGTGGAATAATCATAAACATTGATAAAATTTGAATCACAACTGTCGTATCATAATGGGACCTCAAATGTTTTTGTCACAGAAACTATCAAAGTCAAGGCTATTTTAACAAATAGAAAAAATATGGTCCTCGGTTTGGTATTATGGTATAGGTCAGGTACCTAAAATGGTATTTTTTCTATATATTATGTAATACATATTATCTTATAATATATAATATATTACCAGCGTCGGACCATAGCCCATACTATTATGAGAACACTAGTTGGTGGTGCATAAAATTGCAAAGGCAAAAGAAAAACGAAGAATATGCGTGATTCAACTTCATGAGCTTACAAAACTAAGAAATATAGAGAATGATCTTGATTTTAATTAACTTGGTATGTTGGGAGCGTATTCTGCTTTAAAAGAAAAAAAAGAGATAAAGAAAGAAAAGTAAAAACAAAACAAAGAGCAAACATAACCGTAACCCTTAATTATTAGAACCATAACCCATCTCTAATACTCTTTAATTTCAGAAATTCAATCCCCCCAATTCTCATCCATCAAGTATTTGAAGGTAAGAGAGAGAAATGAAAGAATACCCCTCTCTTAATCAAGGTTAGTAACTATATTCTTTGGATTTAATTCTATTCTACTATATATTTCTATATTCATGATCAGATTAGTTGATAAGTTAACCTTAATCTAGTCATAAAATTTCCAAAATAAATTAATCACATATGACATAACTGGTTCTGTTTTGAGGGGCAATCAATTTTTAATAATTTTGACTATTATTAGTTCATGGTATCTTCATACATGGCATACGTACCTAAAAAGCCACAGTTCTAATGCACTTGTGTCATTATAATGCATACAAAAACAGATATAATTCCCTAAAATCCATCCATTATTCCAAACCTTCGAATCTTAACAAAAGAACAAACAAACATGCTTTCTTAGACATATCGAGAGATGGGAATTAGAGGGTTACTATTACCGGAGGTTTAAAAAGTCGAGGGCCAGTGCTAACTCCTGTCGGAATCACAATTGGGTTGTTTCTGGAATTGATAACGGAAGAAAAAACGTCCAAATGTATGCAAGTATTCTTGGATATTGTAATATTTTAAGATAACCCTTATTTACAAAGTTGACACAATCATGCTTATTTTAGTGCTCTACCAAATGAGGAGTCGAGTAATAAAATAAACCAAAATCACCAAGGTATATCAATTTTACTAGAATTTACTACTTTTAAATTATTTGTTTCAAAGTAAAAAATCATTTCTTTATTATATTAGAAATCAAGGTATATCAAGCATGCTGATCTTTTCATTTTGTTTGGATTTTTTTATATGACCAAAATTCATTGAGGACCCTTCAAGTATTTATTGGGCCTTTTTAATAGGCTTTCTTTGAGTCAGGATCCTCTCCATTTCTCATGAGAAAAGGAGATTTCCAACTACGAGTACTAGTTAACGGTTAGATTAATGTAAATAATATGGAGTATTTTGGATTATTAAAAAGAAAGAAAATACAAATCAATCCTAACCCTTCAAAGTGAATGGAAATCTCCAATAATTGGAGAGGATCCAAATTCATTTTCTTATTGTTTATTTGTGGTCTTTTACTTCTATAGTAACTTTCATCATTTTGTTCACTTTTTTTTGGGATTTTTTCAATCTTCTGAATTTTTCCTATGCGTGATTGTCCTCGAATGACCAAATTGGTATTTATAGTGATATGGTTTCGCAAAATTGGTATATTCATATTTTCGAAATTATTATATATTATAAACACTCCGATGGAAAATAGATAATTTTTTAGACCTGATTTGTTGTTGTCTAATACAGTTTTAAACTAATGAACTTCAATTGAAATGAAAGAGGAGAAGGTAAAGGAGAAGTTAAACTAATACAAATGCCTAGAAGGGTACTTTTCCTATTACCAATTGATTTTAGAATATAAGTTTATATTTATTGAAAATAGTGTACCGACATCAAAGAAAGAGGAGAAGAGCAATTTAAATGTCTAGTGGGATACGCAACTTTGTCACCATCAATTAGGCTCTGTTTTGTTTGAATGGTTGAAAACTTAACTGTACTGAATTTAAATGGAAAAAACTGATCAACTTAACTGTAAAAAACTAACTAAACAATTAAATGGAAAAAACTGAACTAAACCTGTGAAACTGAATTAAATTTAACTGGAACAAACTGAACCTGTACACCCTACTGATCAACTTAACTGTAAATAACTAATTAAACAATTAAATGGAAAAAACTGAACTAAACCTGTGAAACTGAACTAAATTTATCTGGAACAAACTGAACCTGTACACCCTACTATACGTCCATGACTCGGAATCAATAGCTTCATTCCTTCTTTCTTACTGCTAGAAGGCAGGATGCCGTTAGTCATATCAAGAGAAGCGAGGATGCGGTGAAGTTCAAGGTTCGCTACTCCAAGAACCTGTACACCCTACTATACGTCCATGACTCGGAGAAATGGCTGGGAAGTTACGGTGAAGCAATCCCACCCGACGGGTAGTGAGTTCGCTGTGCATGCATGTCTTTCTACACTGTGAAGTAGTATATATATTACGGAGTGTACTAGTATATTGGGAGATGCATTCATCTATTCCCATATGATTTTCCTTCAAAGAATTGTACGTTGAATTGTACCATGGCCAAGTTGCCAACCTGTTCAGTGTTCACGTACTTGGGAGCTGGGACTGTGTTAGGCATTGTAACCTGCAATTTTTGTACTGTGACCGACTCTCATGGCTTAGGCATTTAGGCTTCATCTCTCTAGTTTTTTTTTTTGTTTTTGTGACGTAAGAAATGAGAGAAGGATTAGGAGTGCCTTCTCTCAAGATAAAATCCTAATTTATCAATTCTCCAGACCGACGGCATGATTCAACGGCAACGTACTATGGAAGATGCGAAAATCTACAGGTTATGTTGTGGTCAGATGGCAAATATATCGAAGATTGCGTTAAGTCTTACAAAAGTGTAATATTAAGTGGATAATATTGACCAACGTATGATCAAAACCAAAATACATGATCTAGAGAACCATACAATGATACAAATGATTGATGGAAACCACAGGAGTATCTAACTACTGTTAGTTCTCTACAAAATTAGGGCTTCTTAGGGCTGTAGTTTAATTACACAAGCCCTTGACTAGAAAGAACTACCCCAACTAATCTATACATACAGAGCTACTTCACCATCTACCCTAATCAAGTTCCTAACACTTCACAAAAGTAAAATTAGATGCTCCATCCAGATGAGAGTGCACGAGTAGCATTCAGAATCAAAACTCTCATCTCATACATATGTCTAGACATTTGAACAGCTAAGCTGACGGGATTTAAAAAAAAAGGAAAATTAGCAAAGCTATGCCTTCTGCTCATCATCAGATTCAGATAGCTTTGATTGTTTGGCCTCGCTCTCAGTCTCTGGCATTTCTGACTTCTCCCTTGCATTAGTTTCTTCGTTGCTTGTTTCATCAGATTTGGCAGCTGAATCAGGGTGCAATTCATTTTCACCAGAGCCGGTTTCAGAGGATGCTTTCTCATCTGAAGATGGAGTCTCGTCCTTTTGCCTGATGATGACGTGTAGTCAGTGCAATGAGATCATTGAGAAAAAGTAATATTCACAGTTCATCAGCACAAAGGTGAAGCAAGCTGTTCATCAAATGTTGTGGAATCAGATGAAGCCTGATGCCAGTGTTCAAAACAATAGCAAGCTATAGCCTACATGACCTCGCCCCTGGCAAGGGGGAGTCATATAGGAGTACAGGTAACATTAGGGTATTAGGTTACAAATCCCGTCATCAGAGTTGTAAATTACAATACAAGAAATCATTGTGGAGTAAGAAAAATCACAAGAATAGCACATCCTTTTTCCAAAGAAACGATTACTTGCATATTCATAAAGTGATACTTCCAGCCCACATGAACATCACTAAGAGTTTGAAGCCCTTCTATCATTCACTGACACATCAACCTTTAAGTATATCCCTCTAAAACTAGGTATGAAATTACCAAATCAAATCAGGCCAGAAAGAATGAATAGAACCCTTATCAACTATAGTTCCAAGTCAAAATCTGAAGTTCATCAAACCATGTCAACAAGCAAAATAAATAAACAAATAATGCCTCATGAACAGTACAACTGTCAAATTGTCAGTGCATAACTGCATACAGCGCAAGTCTATGACCACTAATTTAGAATGTATGGTCACCTTTCTCCCACAAGTAGCATTCACAGACATACCCTGAGAGAACAATTGGTATAAAGAAAATGACATTTAAAGAGCTCAAGAGGAATACTTACAAATTAGAGTGAGGCTTTGGGGACTCCTTATCAGTTGGCACGCCCTATTTGAGAATATCATGATTAGTAAGGATTCCCGGCCTCTGAATAATTATGATTAACACAGTTAAAAGCATTTTAAACGACACTCACATTTTCAGCTGGAACTACATCCTCTACAAACTCCCAGCGTTCTTTTCTCAGATTCAGGTTTTCATTTTCTCCATCATCATAGTCCACCTACAGGCATCAGTAACAGGTTAGCAGAATCTAGAACATAAAATATCTTCCTGGAATGTTAAGTGAGAGAGGTGACAAATATGTGGGATCAATTTTGACTGTTGGACACCACTCTAAAGGAAAAAGGTGAAGGACTGTACAAATTGCAGTTTGGGGAAGTGAAGGTTGATACTTGTTTGTAAATAGGAGCAGTAAGAATCATAAAACAAATGTTCAGAGAAGGTTTCAGATTAAGGAAATTGCGCATGTGGTGAGTAACTGGAAAGAGATGAGACAACTCCAAGTGACGGCAGGTTTCAGACCTACCACCTACTAATAATGACAGTATGACACCATGCTTGATAATGCCTATGAGAACTACTGACGGGTCAGACATATCTGAACTTTGACAAGACTGGTGGAAAACTGGAAACAATTCATACAAAACATATGCGTAGCTGAGCATGCTTGCAATTACCATTTGACCCAACTCACAACAAGTTCCACGTCAAAATGAAAGGTAACAAACAGGAAGCAACTTACTTTGTGCTTCCTGGTAGCTGCGTAATATTTGGAAACTACACCTTCATAATATCTGCAATACAATATCAAAATAGTTAGAGATAACCAGGGAAGGACATTCAGTAAGCGTATACATCTACAACATGAATCGATGATGGGACTAGAAACTGAAAGCTGTGAGAGCATAGCTTAACGATAATAGAATGCTCAACTTCAGTCATGCACTTAACAGAGGAGGAAGAGGTTATCTTATTGGGC
>ONZK01003686.1:71903-112789 GCA_900322385.1 Pharnaceum exiguum
GGGGGGGGGGGGGGGGGGGGGGGGGGGGAATACACAGGCTAAACCGAATGACAGAAAAGAGGTTGCCCGTCCAGTTAAATTTTCTTTTGACATAACGTTGTGAAGATCCACAGCACACAATGGCTCAGAAATGCACACGATAATATCTTTTTGCTTAGTCAATACAATGCAAAACCAAAACGATACCAATAGATATGCCGACTATATTCGTCTTTTTTTAGACACATATTTATTTTTAAAAAAAATTTAGGTCAGATCTCACCATAAATTAACAAAATCAAGAAATTACCTCCTCTTCGGAAGAATCGTCACTGAGATACTCATCCATGTCAGGCTCATCTTTGCAAATCAAAGTTACAATTGGCGCGTAATCGTCCAGGCTTAAACCACAGGAGACCACTGTCTTCCTAATGGATTGTTTAAGATTTTCAGAGCATTCCTCAATGACCTCGGAACCCAGCTTCCAAGATTCAGGTGATTTATTCTGAAACAATAGCATGTATAATAGGCTATTGAGAAATGTGAAAGATCTTACGGTTACCGGTCACTAAAAAATCAAGCAAGAGAAAACTACCTGGTTTTCGTTTTTTATGCTTTCTAGCAAGACTTTGACAAGCTCCAACTCAAGGGATTCCGAGTCATTCTCTTTTATCATGACATTCATGATCGTCTCCATCGCCAGGAACACAGAATGAGGGAGATCCGGGCTGGAATCAACAAAAACCCACCACTTAGGATAATTTTTTGCAAATTCTAAACTAATTACTCATGCAGCAATTTAAATCTGGATGTTTGGAACATGTGTGCAATACACCCCAATGCGAATAAACATGTTTATATACTCAAGCAATAGATGGATTAAAAAACAACAGGGATACACTCACCTGACAATTTTCAGAAACATTTCAAACATCTGTGTTACTAGAGAATCGCATTCCAAGTCCAACATCATAACACAGGATCGAAGTTTCGCCACATTCTCAACAATTACAACGGCCTTAGAATAAGACCGTCCATGAAGACTTGATAGGTTATCAAATGTTGATACTATCAGCTCAAAGATTTGCTGCATAAATAGAAGATCATGGGAAGGGACAAGTAAGTTTATAAACTGAAAACCATTGAACAACAGAAACTGCCATGGGAAAGAATGAACAAGTTAAAGTAGATATCTTCGCCCTTACTTTCATCATCTCGTCTTCATATGGTGAGATAGGTGCTGAAATTCTCATAATCTCGTTTAAGCACGCAGCAACCGAAGTCCTCACTTCTGCATCTGAACTTTTAAGAAGTTCATCTGCAATTAGTGCCTTCATTGAAAGTAGAAGGACCTCTTGGATAAGCGGGGATGGCGATTGCCCTACTTTTGACAAGACTCCTTCCACTTCCTACACAACTTACATAAATTAATCACATATCCAAATAGCAAAAAAAATGTAATCAAAAGCACTCAAAATATTAAAACCTAATCTCATTATCAGCAAATAAGAGAACTCATACAAGCAAAACCAACTAATGATAACCTAAATCTACAATAAACAGAAACCTCAAAAACAAGCAACAATCTCAAATTAAGGAGTATAAGCAACATAGTAAACCTTCACTAATAAACTTCACCAGAAGACACTAAAGTTCAAAACTTTTTTCCCACTTTCTTCATAACATACTGAACAAAGCACCAAGATATCATCTTTACAAACAAAAAAACCCTAACAAACATGCAAAGTCATCAAACAAAACCAGAATTTGCCAACAAACAAACAAACAAAAATTAAACAACTTTAATTGCATGAATTTAAAGACAAACATAAAATTCAATGTAACAACAAATAAATTGACACTAACATTACTAACACACAACAAATCTGCAAATTCAGAAAATACCCACATGAGAAAACAACATAGAAAATAAAGTAAAAAGGGTCTTACATAAAATAATTCAATGTAACAACAAATTAAAATTGACACTAAAAAATACAAACAGAAAGAAAAAACAAATTCAGAAAATACCCACAAGAGAAAATATTGAAATTAAAGTAAAAAGGGCCTTACATCAAGCAAATTCAAAAGTTCAGAAGTAGAATTAGAGGGTAACAAAGCTCTTCCTCCAACATTCCTAAGCTGTTCAACTAGAAGATTCTCAACAGTGGCCATTTTTCCTTTCTTTTTCTTTTTTTTCCCTTTCTTGGTTTGTAGAAAAGACAGAAACTTTGAAGAAAATGCACAAAATTCACAGAAAATAAACTCTACCCAGATGAGAATGCAGAGAATTATAAAGTGGGTAAGGGTTTTTATAGCCAGAAAATGAGTTTTTTCATTTGGGTTTTTTTTTTCTTTGGCTAATTATTGGTGGGCATAGAAAGGAAGTGAAATGATTTATGATTATTTTTTTCTTTTTTGGTTCAAACCCAAATGGATATATTTCTGTTTCAGTGTTTGTTTTGGGGGGAAGAATATCAAGTTTGGGGGTTTTGGTGAGGTGAACAACTGGTGAAGTATGAAACTAGAATAATTAGATTAATAGAATCATGTGATGTGGTTGGGGAAAGCACTGTAAATTTAAAAGTTTATTGTTTGTTTGTTTGTTTGTGGCTTTTTTATTGCTGTAAAAAGTTAACCAGAAGATGGACCAGACCTTGTAGTCATGTAGACATGTACTTGTACTGTTGTACAATGTGCATGTTAGTATGTTACATCACTTTCCTTGTATTTTTCTCTTTTAAATCATCTGTTTCCCTCTTGACATAAAGAGTTAAAGACATGAATAAACACCTTAAGGTGTGAATTCTTTCTATTGTTGTGCATTGTTGGGTTACATACATTTTCCATTTGGGGTGTGTAGCAAATAGAGCCCTTATCTTTGTACAACTTTGTAATTAAAAACCTTAACTTTTGTTTGTAACAAATAACCTCCAAATGTTAGTATAAATGTGCAATTGACCACCTTCTTAATTTTTTAACTTTAAATCACTCAAATCAACTAAAATTTAATACACACAATAATACATAATAAATGCACCCAATTATTTTTAACGGAACTCTATACACACAAATTTAAACAATACGGTAAGGAATACAATACAAAAAACTCATATACTATCTCCACTCATCTCCATCCTCAATATCGCCTATCACCACATTATTGTTACAATGTTATTACATCGATTGCTCACTGAAGTTTCAACGGTCAAAGTGAACTCATTAAAAAAAACAAGATTATAAGTTGTAATTTTCCAAATGCCATGTTACCGTACCCAATTTTTGTTTTATTAATTGATGAACTCATCATCGTTAGAAATTCATCTTTCACAAAAGTGCCACGATCCACAAATATATATGATCTCACCATCATATTTTTGTGATGGGATAGTAAGAGATTTTAGAAAAATGCAAAGAAAAGAACAAATAGTGACTTCTGTGGTGCTTAACTGTTCTTGGCTGATGGGGTTGATAAAGATGAAAGAAAATAAAAAAAAGGGGTTGAACTAAAAGAGAACAGATTAGTATAATATACATGTACATGTATTCTCGTTATATTTCAAGTATTTGGTAAAATATTTTTTTATTTTTTTATTTTTTTATTTTTTTGTATTTTTGAATGTTAAATGGTTATTTTGTGTGATTAAAGTCTAGAAAATTGATTCTATCCAAAAGAAAAATGTTAGAAATTGAAGTGGAGGTCAACTGCACATTTATGCTAACATTCGGAGGTTATTTGTTACAAACAAAAGTTAAGACTACCTAGTTGCTACATACCTCCATTTTCCATGGGATTTTCAGATTTCTAAAAATTGAATTTTTGAGTTTTATTTAGTTGCCTAGCTTTGATTTGTTTCCTACGATATTCATTTTCCCATAAAATTCCATAGGAAAATCATATTATCTAGGGGATACTTGGGAAAATAATCCCCATGATTCGTGGGAAAATGAATCACAAGGTACAAGATTCTCATGCAAGCTAGGCATCTAAATAAAACTCAAAAATTCAATTCATATGATTATGAAAATCCCATGGGAATCTAATGTAACCAAACAAGCTCTATTATCACTTTCCCATAGGATATTGATTCCCCTGCTCAACTAAACAGATTTACGACTTTTTCCATCATTTTATAATTCCCACCATTTTTCAAATCCCACGGTAATCTAAATCTCATTAGTGTTGGAATGTTATATGCTACATCTACTCATATGTGCTTTCTATGTTCTTATGGAGGCTTACAAAAATGATGTTTCTAAATTCTAAGGGATCGAAACATTTATTTTATGGAAGGGATCCAAACAGTTTACCCTAACTTATTGGTGTTCGTTTAGTGAGATTCTCTTTGGTTTTACATTTTGGATTATAAATCAACGGTTTCATCATTGAAAATAAAAAGGTAAATAGATCTAAGAAATTCCACTTTAGTAATGGAAAATTTTTTTTTGTAATTATTCGTTAAACTAGGTAACTCAACATGTTTAAAATGTAAAAATTATTTTGATAGAAGTAACAACAAATATTGTGACAAAAAAATAATCATGTTACAATAATGTACTTCTAATTCATTTTCACTACCCTCTCAATAACCACGATGTTCGTAGCTTGATGACAAATTAGATAAACTTTCACCGGCATGGCATACTCGTTGAATCTAAGAAAAAAACATATGAATTTCAAACTATGTATGATTTTGTTATTAATCTTCCGTGTAAATATTTCATCTAAATGGTGATAATTACCATCGATAATTGTCCAACAATAATATATTGACTTCATATAAAATTAGCATGATTGGGAGTGTTAATATATTGTACCATGTATAATTCAAATTTGAGTTTGATCATAAGTGGCATATATACCTTCATTTGAACCAAATATCAATTTGGGCTTTTTATTCACTTTTTTTTAAAGAAGGGATTTTTATTCACTTAAGGAATTGCCACTTTATATATTTGTTCCAAAGGAAGGCATATACGTCAAATAAGCAAATTTCACATTTGAATCATACATCAAATACACTTAATATACTTTAAAAGAATACACTTACTATCATTATTTGTAAACACGTAATTGTCAATATTTTGTTTTTTAAATATAAAAATGGGAAAATGGATTTTTAACCTAAATAGTTATATTGATTTGCATCTGGAATCATATTTAAAAAATTTTTTATGATTGTTTTCCTAAAAAGAAGTCAATATTATGGTCAAGGTACATCATATTTAACTACTCTCCGCTGAAAGCACTACATCACAATTCTATTATATTCTCTTTTTAAAGAAACAAAAGGCAATCACTCATTGCACTAATATTGTTTTGTTTTTTCGTATCTAATTTGAGAGCCAATATCTTCTTTTCCTTCTAGATTAATTAAACTTTTGTCCTTGAAACAATCGATGAACTCTTGAAAATCTCAACCATCACTGTGTATTTGTATGTTTTGGAAAACACATAAGACATTGAACATGACAAAAACTTCTCTCATCATACAATTGGTTCCAAACATGGCATAAAATAGTTCAATATTGGTCCAATTTAGATCAATTTGAACCATTAGACCCAAAAAACAAACTAGTTAGCCAATCAGTTAGCGGTTGAATTAGTTCAATAGAACAATTCAATCCTATCACCCATTCCAGTATTACTTAATATCACTTAAAACATTATAATGACAAATTATTTAAAAAAGTTGCCTTCGAGAAGTAACAGTCTTTTTTCCCACATTTACACTTCTAATTAAAAAAATTTGTTTGTTTCGTGACTCTTAAAGATTTACTTTACTTGTAAAGTAGTTATTCATCGCATTCAAAAAAGGTAATTCATAAATTAATAAAAAAAGATGTCTTTCAAAATGAAATGCACTAAATCCATAAACAAAATATCATAATAAAATTGGGAAATGTTTATTTTTGGTTAGTTTAATGCATGCGAAATGCATGATCTAGTTTACATTTTTTTTATTTTTGGTTTGCTTTGGTGAGAGATCCAGTTTAATTTAAATTTTGAAATGTAATCTTAAGCTCTTAAATAATCACCACAATGGGGTTTTTATTTTATTATATTTTATGACATCACATAAACAAAAACACATCCTTTATTTGTAGATGAGGGGAACACATCCTTTATTTGTAGATGAGGGGGATGAGTGGTACTTGCTGCATTTTAACAAACAAGATGGAGACAATGAAAATTGACAAGAGAACGGCAACAACTATCATAAGTTTAGAAATTGAACTTATACCTGATTTGTTTTTGAACTGAAATGAACTGAATTGAATTGATTGTTTTTAAATTTCCCTGAAGAAAAAAAGAAACAAATTAAAGATATAGTAACATCTTTACACAATTCAATGTTAATAAATAACATCATTAACTACGACCATGAAATGAATGAAAAAGAAAACAATACAAAGTTTGATTTATAGCTTGGTAAATAATTTAAACGGTTTAATAATATCCAGATTGACGAATAAAACATTCCAATTCATAAGACATCTATGAAATTAAGTGTGAATTTCTCTTCTTTTTTTTTGAATAGATAAACACCTAAAAAGCTGAAAGAATATAACAATAATATAAATAGATATAAACTTAACACATACAAAGTCACTAACTATGCACCAAGAGCTTCAAAAGATTCACTTACAATCAACGATGTGATTTCGATTGTGAAATGACCTGCACCATGGTGATGGATGTTTAAATCGGATATGTTTATTTGGATATAGAAAACTCAAACACATTGTATGTTGTTATTTTGTGAATACTCTTGCGTTGTAATACTATGGGTTATTTATAAGTCAGAAGTTCAACTACTATGTTAACGACGTTATTAATTTTTTGATATTTTACCTTAGACATCGATATTTTTTTCTTAACCAGGGCTGATAAAGATATGTTCTGACGTGGAGTTAACGTCCGTCATAAACCCTAAATGTAGAGAAAGAGGTCAATATTATTTCAAGAAAGGTAATACGAAAATGAAATTTTGTATTAAAAACTGTAAAAGTTAAATTGGAAATTGTTAACAAGGTTTGACATACACTAGTCTTATTATATTTTATTATTATTACAAATAAATAAGATATGCAAAAGCTATACTCATTTTCACTATTTTAACACTGTTTTTTTTTATTGTAGGCCTGTTAGCTACACCAATTACAACAACAATGTCCTCATTAACGTGTACTCCCTCCGATTCTAAATGTTGTTCCATTTTGAAAGGACAAACTAAAAGACAATATCCCCCGCCCCCTTTTACAAAAGAAACATCTTTTTGACTCACACCAAAAGACAAGGGACCCAAGGGTATGTAATTACCATGAAGATTGATGGGCAGAACGGTCATTTTGTCAAAAAAAAGTGGTCCAACAAAGGAAATTGGAAAATCTTTTTGACTCACACCAAAATAAAAAAACTGATCAACTTTAAGAATCAGAGGGAGTAAAAAGTAAGGTGTGAAGTATGGCATGACCCCGTGATGGATTTTGGACAAAAATAATAAAAAGATGGCCAAGTTTTGAACCCCAAACCTCTTAAAGGAAGGGCATTAATCTTTACCACCTTGACATCGTGATATATGACAAACTAAACATAGTACATCGGAGCAGACCTGGACTACTGGTGTTCGAATACACTAAGGTCTATCTCTAGGTGGAACACCATTATACAATTCATTTTGAGTGATCTGCCTTGCCTATCGCTGACCTGTGAGCACTCTATTATGTGGATGTGTTTTATGTAAGTTCTTTATCCCCTTCGACAAGTATTCAGTGAGACACCTTGATTACTTACTCCGCAAGTACTCGTACACACAAAGGGTTTGGTTAGAATGCAAATTAGCTTTGTCTATCGGTAGTAACATTTCCACTAACTTTCATTAATGGGTGATTGACTTGATCCCCTTTCTCAAGACACATGATGAAGGTTGATGGGCTGGTGGCATGGCGTAAAAATATAAAATCCAATGTTTTGAAAATCGAACCGGACATCAAATTGGTTTCTCAATTGGGTTACCCAGTTAAATTGGTTAAAAGTTAAAATCAGTATTTTTTAAATTATTAAAAAAAATATGTTTTACAAATATATATTTTTATTTTTTCCGGCCAAAGTAGGTCAAGAACCGGTTGAAAATCGACCGGGTTTGACCGGAATGGCCGGTTCTTGATTAGACCGGTTTTTGGCCCTAAGAAAACCGACTAGACCATAGATTCCCGGTTAAACCGGTTGAATCGGCTGGTCGGTCCGAAAACATTGGTAAAATCTCATTGTTCAAGTCATATAACTTCTACATCAATTTCAATATGGAAAAGTTTGTTATATTCCTCGTTTACTAATAAAATAGCAAGTAGTTGAGCTAATAGAGGTAGACAATTTTTTTTCCACCCTTCTTTTGTTTTTGATTAAATGTATGCCTTTTTCTGATATGACTGAAAAATAAAAGATTCTTTTTTTTTTACCACAACTCTAATCACAAAATAGATTTTTTTTCAAAGGTTAGGAATGAGTAGGGGGATTAAGAGTGTCTCCTCTCGAGACAAACTCCTAATCTATCCTCTTGAAGAATTGTATCCAACTCTTCAGACCAGGAATTATTCCATACAACATTAGTGTTATAAGATCGACCATAGTTAGCAAGCCAATCAGCGGCTCTATTCTCTTCTCGAAAGATATGTCGTAGTGTCCCACGCTCCAACTTTGTGAGTAACAGCTTGATATCTTGCATGATATTCCTTAATTTCCACGGGCTTGTGATCTTTCCCATCGCTGCCTGTATGATCGTCAATTATCTCCTTCTATCTCAATCTTTTGTACATTCTGGTGGTGGGCATATCACTATGAGTACAAATAATTTCGTTGATTACAAAAATAAAATCAAATTACTACTCCATACAGAATACTGCAAAAGCGAGCCACTAACGGGCTCAACAAAAACACAACATGGCCCAATCCAATAGTCCAAACCCAACAAAACAAACCCAAAAACAAAATCCAAATTCTCAAAGAAACAGAGTTCTAGGGTTTTAGGTCATTTATAACCTCCTGTAAACTTCATCAACCTTTGCTCCATTCATTTCATACCCTCACCGCGCCTCCATCTCAAAGCTCTACATCTTCGAGGTACTCCACTCTCTCTCCTTCTCTCCCTTTTATTTCACCATCATTGTCAAACCATCAAAGTTTATATCTTGCCTTTCATTTTTGTTTTGTTCTTTCTTGGTGAGTGTAACTTGAAGTGGGTAGTTTTTGATTTTCTGTTTTGTTGCTTTTTATGCATTTTGATTATATGGGTGTTCTTATTTTTCGTTTTTATCATCTGGGTATGTTCTGGATTTTGTTAATATGCTTTAACTTGCATGGTATAGGCATGTCATGTTGAGGTTTATTGTTGGTTAGTGAAATTTGTTGATAAAGATCATATCTTTATATGTTTAATGTCTTGTAATGACTTAGTAGTATGATAAATTGCTAGTTTTGAATAAGCATGATGGCTTGTGACTCTTTGTATGTGGATCTAGCTTGTTTTTGCATTTTTACCATTTACATGCATATCTTCATGTGTATAATATGACATGATGTGCTGAGCTTTTGGTTTTGATCACTGGTTGGAGTTTAATGAATCAATCTAATGAATATTTATGCAGATTAATGTATGATTGTAGACTTGTAGAGTTTTAGATGAGTGTTGGATACTGGTAGATGAATCTAGTTTGTCTGTTTGGTCGAAAGTTATGTCAATGTTGGTTTAAGGGTTTATATGGTAGGAAAAGGTTAGACCTTTAGTTGAGGAGCGTATTGTAAAGGATCAGATTTTGTAGATATGTTAACTAGCATTCATGTGATTGGAAACTGAAAGTAGCTGCAATTTCAGAGATTGTTAGAAAGTAGTTGGTGCTTTATGTGCATTGTATAATTTGATTTTGAGCTGTTGTTTGTTACTGATATGAATTTGGTTTGTTGATATATTTGTTTTTGCAGGATAAGAGAAGATATTAACCCTATTCCAAAATGTCTGGGTAAGTGCAAGCTTTAGTTTTCTTTTCCATTGTGATTGTCATGTGATCAAGCATTGTTTACGCCTTGTTTGCTTATTGAAGCTGTAGGTTTTGATGGATTGAGAACATAGTAACGAATGATATGATTTAAGAAATATGTCTTATTTCATGTTGTAACTTCACTAGCTTGTGTCAATTAAGTCATTTTCATGAAAAGGAACTACAAAATTGATTACTTAATGTCATGTGTATGTTGATTGGCTCATTCAACTGTCTGGTGTTCTAATTGTTATGCACGTTAATTTCAGTGATGAAGCTGCTCCCCCTGCTGTTGAGACCCCAGCCCCAGCCGCAGCCCCTGCAATGGGCGAGGCTATGGACCTGATGACTGCTCTTCAGCTTGTCCTGAAGAAGTCCCATGCTCATGGTGGTCTTGCCCGTGGGCTTCATGAGGGCGCCAAGATAATTGAGAAGCATGCTGCTCAGCTGTGCTTGTTGGCTGAGGACTGTGACCAACCTGACTATGTCAAATTGGTTAAGGCTCTCTGTGCTGAGCACAATGTAAGCTTGTTGACTGTCCCAAGTGCCAAAACCCTGGGCGAGTGGTCTGGTGTAAGTTTCTAACTTCATTTGCTCTCTCCTTTTACTTCAGTTTTCTTTAAACGTTGTCTGTTGACAGGTTGTTGAGATGTTATTTCTTGTTTGTGTGCCTGTGTCGCAACTTACAACTTTGATTTTGGCCACATTTGCTGCACTTGTATGATCTATGGTTGTCCAATTATTGATTGTGGTGTTTGTTCTGAGATTAATGTATTATTGTTGTATCTTGCAGCTATGCAAGATTGATGCTGAGGGAAATGCCAGGAAAGTTGTGGGCTGCTCTTGTGTTGTTGTCAAGGTTTGTGTCTCTACTCTTCAGCTTTGTTTGATTGCATTGGCTTGTCAGCTGAATCTCATAGAATGTTGACTGATGGTTCTGTTATACTTGTCTTTGTGGTTGTAGGATTACGGTGAAGAGACCGAGGGGCTCCATGTTGTTCGTCAGCACATCAAGTCTCACTGATATGTTACTTGTTGCTGATCTTATCGTAATTTAGGGCCAGTTTAGGTTAAATTTCAACCTTGAACCTAGTTATTGGGATGATTGTACCGTCTTGAGAAAATTTTGGTTGGTTTGACTGCATTTTGCACTTGAAATATCAGTTGTGTTCACTATTGTTATCCTTTGCTGATATGGTTGGCTCCCGCGTATGAATTATGTCATTATGCCCCTTATGTTATAATCTACCGTAAGTCATAACTGCTAACTCCACATTAGTGTTGTGAGTCAACCTTGCGCAAAAATAAAAGTTATATGATTGCTCGAAAGATGGCTGATGAGGGCTGAGGCCCATAATTTGCAGAAAGATAAAACCCGTACTCCGCACCTTTTCTGTTGTTCAGTACTGTGCATCTTTAGTGTTGGTTTTTGAATGTAGTTGCTAAAGGTTCTTGGTGTGCAGTAGTAGTAATGTAGCTTAATATAAGTGGATATATGACACTGCAACAACTGATAATCCTTGCATTGATAACTTGATTAAACCAAAATTGCCAGCCTTGAATGCATGATATGTTGGCGAATTTGTAAATGGTAAACCTAGGTACCTCTTGTATTATCTTTGATTTGATATTAGGCTTAATCCCGGAAAAAACAAATGGAAGTCCAATTTTTACTTACCTAATATCAAGGGAACTAGTGACTTGTGAAGTCTACTACGAGTACTTAGAATCCTGATGCTGGACATCTGCGTTATCATTTTTGTTTTTGCTTTGAAAACCCTACGTTATCAATTTGGATCATTGGAGATTTTCAGTTTCCTATGAATGGATCGCTGGATTGAGGCATTTGCCAGCTTTTAACTTTCTCAAAAAAGAAAAGCAATTGGCAGGGCATTAGAGAGCAGGTCTGATTCCAGAGGCAGGCACCTATGACCCTGCCAGTTAAACGGCTAAAACCTCACTTGTTTGTTGTTACTCCACACTTATAACCCCATTTTTTTTTCTTCTCCTACTTTTTTTTTGGTGTGTGTGTGTGTTTGATCCTAACAAGTTTTTTTTTGAAATTTATCCTAACAAGTTATGAGATATGATAAGACAGTCGTTGCAAGTTGCAACTGCTTCTGCTCCAATGTTCATGACTGTCGAAAGTGTGATTGAGTAGCGTTAAAATAGTTGCTCTACACGTAGGGTTACACATTAGAACCTCAAATTTGGATACAGCAATAGGGATCTTTGAGTCTGTGCGGACATAGTAGTACACAAGCAAAAGGAAGAAGCTTCCTCGTAATTGAATAACTAAGTAGTAAGTATACTCTATATACTAAGTCACTAAAAAAATAATCAGTTGATGTAAGGGCCGGCTGTTGAATTTTCTTCACTCTATTTACTAGAACTAATATCAGCTCAAGAGAATTGAGTATGAAGTTTCCCTACCCAGTGAAGTGTCACCATTGTCATAGTCAACTCCTGAAGGTCTTCACTATATTTATTAAATTATGTCATATTTTCTCTGGTAGGCCTTTTTGATGCAACGAAGTCTTCCTTACCATCGTTTTCACTAGTCATTTTCTTTTTGATGGCTTTCTCCTGCATTTCCTCCTATTAATTTGTCAAAGATTTCAGCAATAACACATGTTCTGTAGAATCGAACAAATAAAATAAAACAAATAGGTATCTGAGCAAGTCTAGCTGTTTGTACATGGATTTTGCAAGTCCAGTTTTGGAATTAGTGACATGCTTATGGGGCTGCTTTTCATCACAAATCAAGCATGTTGGTGATCTTGAAGGTAATACGAGTTCGTTAAGAAGTGCAACTGAAGAACTGAGGGACTTAAGTGAAGATGTGAAGAAGAGGATTGAGCTAGCACAAGAACAACAGGTGGTGCGTACGAGAAAGCAAGCGGAAGGATGGCTCAGAACAGCAGAACTTTTAGAGAAAGAGGCTAGTCAACTACTGCAAAGGAGTGAAGAAGAAGTTCAAAGAAAGTGCTTTTGGGGACGATGTCCTAGAAACTGTGGTTCGAGCTACAGAGTCCACGGTAAAGTAGAGAAAATGCTGATCAAAGTGAAGGAAGAACGGTCGAAGGGGTGTTTCACAGTTGTAGCTGATGAGCTGCCCTATGTATTGGTTGAGGAAAGGCCTTTAGAGAACACTGTAGGGTTGGATTTGATCTTTCAAAAGGCTTGGATGTGCATACATGAAGAAAACCTGCGTATTCTTGGGTTATATGGCCTAGGAGGTGTAGGCAAAACAACTCTTTTGACAAAGATCAACAATGAATTTGTCAGTCAGATTCATGACTTCAAGTTGGTAATCTGGGTTGGAGTGGCAAAGCAAGCTCGGATAGAGGATGTGCAAGAGGTTATTCGCAACAGACTAAATTTGAAAGACATGAGTTGGCATAGGAAATGCGCAGACGAGAAGGCTACAACAATATACAGGTTCCTGAGAGGAAAGAAGTTTGTATTACTCCTTGATGATGTATGGAAGCCGCTTAATCTTTTGAAAGTGGGAATTCCTCTTAACGAAGGCATGAACAAGTTCAAGATCATCTTCACAACCCGATCCCAAGAGGTTTGTGGTCAAATGGAGGCTCAGGCGCGGATTAAGGTAACTTGCTTAGCTGACTGTGAAGCCAAAACCTTGTTCAGTGCCAAGGTTGGGGAAGAAACACTCAAGTCCCATCCTGAGATACAAGAGCTCGCAGACATTGTTTGTAGAGAGTGCGATGGTTTGCCTCTTGCTGTCATAACTGTAGGGCGTGCAATGTCAGGTAAGAAAGATCCCCGAGAATGGCGCAGAGCTATAGAGATCCTGAAAGAGTCTCCATCCAGATTTTCAGGTATGAGAGATCATGTCTTTAATGTGCTAAGGTTCAGCTATGACAATTTGGATGATGAAACCGCTAAACAATGCTTCTTATACTGTTCTATATTCCCGGAAGACTGTGACATCCCAAAACAAAACCTAATAGAGCACTGGATTGCTGAAGGGTATATAGATGAACTCAATGACATAAATGAAGCGCGTAACCAAGGGCTGGATATTATTCTAAAACTCAAAAATGCTTGTCTTTTGGAGACTAGTAAATCCGAAGATTGTGTCAAAATGCATGATGTAATAAGGGATATGGCTATGTGGATAACTTGTGGTGACAGGAGAAAGGGTAATAAGATTGTCGTCGAACAACATACCAAGACACTAGATGCGACCCGCACAGCAAAATGGAATGAATCAGAGCGAGTCTCAGCATTTGGAGCCACTACCATCAGTAGCTCGCCAAACTGCCGCTATCTCTCAACATTAGTGATAAGAGACTGCAATATCGTGAGATTCCCTTCTATGTTTTTCCAACATATGCCTTCCCTCAGAGTGCTTGACCTTGGAAATAACGAAAAGTTAGTTGAGTTACCAATGGAGATATCCATGTTGGATACTCTGCAATATCTTGATCTGTCAAGCACAAAAATAGAGAAAATACCTATGGAGTTCAAAAATCTGACAGACTTGAGGCATCTGCTACTTGATTTCACGAAAGACCTGTCATTAATTCCACAAGAAGTAGTAAGGAGGTTCTCACATCTGAGAGTCCTTAGCATAAACTATGCATGTTCAGATGACTACTTAGATGACATTATTGAAAATAATGTTCTGTCTGGTGGCAAGGAAGCATTGCTGTTGGAGCTCGAACATTCAGAAACTTTGCAAGACCTGTGTCTGACATTGACTACTCTGAGTGCTCTGACAAGATTATTCGGTTTTGAGAGGTTCAGGAGAAGCATCAGGCAATTGTCTCTCAAGAGGTGCAAGAGCATGACTGAAATTATCATTCCCTTTGATTTAGTGGAGCAAATGGTAAACCTCGAAAGACTTGATATACGAAACTGTCGCGATTTGAAGCTGATGACAATTCAGTGTTCGTCTAACAGTGCTTATGGGTATGGGTTTAACAACCTTCGTTCTGTGACTATATCAGATTGTCAGATGGTGGAAATGGTGTGGCTTATGTACGCCCCAGCGCTTGAATCACTGCATTTACAAGGGTGTAAACTGCTTGAGAAAGTTCTTTGTGAGACACCTTCACTGTTGGAATTTGAGAAGCATCAGAAAGTATTCTCAAGACTCAAAACCATTACTTTGTTCGATCTTCCAGAGCTAACAAGTCTTTACCCTCGAACGCTACCTTTCCCGTCCTTGGAGAAGCTGAGAGTTACATTATGTCCCAGTTTGAGAACACTGCCCTTCAGTTTAACCACTGCTCCATACAAGTTGACAGAGATAGTGGGATGGCCAACCTGGTGGGAACAATTAGAATGGGAGGATGACATGGCTGAGCCATTTTTTCGTGCTCATTTTAGGCCAAGTAATTAGAAGGATGTGTATATTGTGAAGGAAGGATAAAGTTCAAACGAATAGAAGATCAAACTTTCATGAAGACTATTGGCAGAAGCCGGAGACAACGCCACATTCTTTACACAGATATGATCACCTTTTTTTTTTTTTGATAAATAAGTTTTGGTATTGTCTCTTGAGAGGGCCACTGCTTCTGCTTCATCTTGTTTTTTTTTTTTGAACAACTGAGCCTCAACAAAGTGCATTTTTTGTGTGTTAGGCAATTTGGGCAAGTAACATTAGGAGGCACAAGTCTCGTATTTTTGCAATTAACTTCATTGTCGCTCACTCGCTTCTGTTGCACAAACAATTGAAGAACCATACACAAGGCGACAAGGTTGAGCAAATCTGAAACTTAAAACACAACGATCTATCAACTGGACTGCTAGTATGTTAGTTTGGTCACAAAATGTTCTCATTCACTACTTTAGTACCCCGTATGCTGCATTTTTTTTAATATCTAAAATGGTTCTCATTCCAGTCTACCTATTCGTAAAACATAGAACGGGATGACAAGATTGAGTACAAAAAACAGCGCTCAAAATTCCCCTTTTACACCAATATCACTGCACAATGCTTCAGAATATGCCGGTAAAAAAAGATGCTTCAGGATACGCCTACAGCGTCGACTGAACTAAGAAGATTCTGCCTTGCCGTCCTTGGATGGAAGGTAAACACCCTCAGCTGCTAGCCAGATGTTGTCCTTCCCTTTCTCAGCAATTCCACAAACCTGCGCATGATAAATGGTCATATATCCGAAAGAACGGAAAAAAAGGAGTTCATTGCATGCATTATGCTAAGGAAGTCTTCAGAATAATGGACCCAATGGTCATAAGACAAACCAACAAACTTCCTAGGCAGTATCCTATCTGAGCATAGAATTCAAATTAGCTTACTATTAACAGCGAAGGAAAAAAAAGAAAAGAGATTGTTGATCATTTACCTCTCGTTGACCTCCAGCAATACGTTGGTATTTCTTGTCATGGCTGTGAAGATACCCCCCAGTGTCAACATGTTTAAGCCTGACCTTCTGATCTTGCCTCCAGGTCTGTCCCTTCCCTTCGATTTCAAGTCTATCAAGGGAAATCAAACCAACTTAACAAACTAGAAAAGAAGACAATAGTATACACATCAATGGACCGACTTAAATGAAATATCAAGATAGAGCCTCACTTCCAATGATCTCCAGTGTCAGAATTAGCTTCTCCACCAAAGCAGCTTACCTACATTACTCAAATTGTATTAGAAGTAAGCTCCATAGTATCTAGTTAACAGCCACCAATCTAACACCATATAGCCACTAGAAATGATATAAAGAATCTTAATAATCAAATGGAATGGTTCACAAATATCACTGCCTCAATGATCAGCAGAACCACAAAAGTAAAAGACAAAGAGTGAGATTTTGCCGTATGAAGCACATGGAAATGGTTCTTTACAAAAAACATGAACGCCATTTTTTTTTTGTGTGTGTTGGGGTAGAAAAGACTGAAGACTGAAACCATGAAATAAGCAATGGTTATTTTCATAATCATGCATGAGAATTAGCAATGGTTCTTTTCAAATCATGTGAAGGAACAGCTGCGGCAAGGCTCATATGCTGGTTTCTTTCCACTTTTTTTTTATATTGTCTGAACAAACATATGGGAATGGTTCTTTCATGCCAAAATAGATAATATGTGAAGACCCAAGGCCTTTTCTTCAGTTAGAAAAGACTTGAAAACATGAAATTGCAATGCATAAACATGATATGAAACTGCAGTAAGCATAGGCTCGTGTACTGTCCCGCAAAAAAAAAAAAGCCTTACTGCCAAAACCACTTGGGTCCGCTAGCCACGACCAAACTGAATTTGCACTACTCACCCAACCGGCCACCCACACATATACACGCACTACATGAAACTGGACGAATCATACAGTCACGCTAGTACGAAAACCTCAAGAGTTATACCTCCAAGTTCCCTGAGATTGGGGATGCGTGCAAGTGACTGTGCAGCCATTTACGGGTCTTCATGTGTTGCAAACGTATCAATGTCCCAGTTTTGATGGCGTCTCCCTGCTTAGCAGATGTATCTGGGATTGGCTTCACAATCTAACAAAGAAAAGGACTTTCAGTGACGCTGTTGGCACAAGCACTGCATAATTTGAACATACAGAAAGGAGGCTAAGGCTAATTACCCAGTAGCTATTTGCATCATCACCACTAGGAAAACCAGTGACCGATTGCTGCCCACTACCAGAACCATATGGGATGTCATGTGAATGCAGCCGAGCTTTTGTCCTTTCATGCATCAGTTTGATTAATGATCCATATGTAACCTGATAAGAAATGAATGCTAATGTAAGTACATTGTCTCAAGAACTAACAGAGCTTTCAATAGAAACAATAAACACTGACAAGAGATGGGAATAAAGACTCCATGCAACCCAGCATCCACAGGCAAGATATATCTTAACAACTGACAAACTGTACAACAAAAATTGAACAAGGGATGTAACAACTAAAAAGTCAAGGTGTTTCCAGTAAGCTGCAAGTCCTTCCAGCTTTGAAATAAAAAAACAATAAAAAAAAAGAACAGTCCAACACAGTGCTTACTAGTGGTGACATGGAAAAACAAGGAAGATAGTCCTAGTAGGTTTAATCAAAAAGCTCCTATAATTCCACTAATGTATACAAGTGAATAAAATTCCTATCCATGCTTCCAAATTTCCAATGGAACCTAGATAGACCAACCCATACTCAAATGATAAATGAAGCTGAAGCTATGCTAAAATCAAGCCGGGTTTTAAAGTCCTCGAGCGAGGTCTTTTAGTTTTTCTTTTTTTTTTTACTAAAAAAAACAGGTGTGAGAGTTGACTTTGAGGGGAGCCTTTCGGGTGCTTTGCTAGAGCACCTAGGCAGACCTATAGGCCTAAAAGCACCTATGGCTAGTCTAAGGCGTATAGGCCATAACCTAGCGCTGAGGCACGCCTTTTTAACTATGAAATATGTTCTCTTTATAAAGGTTACAATAATAGGCAACCCGTATAGCCTCCTAGTTTCTACAAAAGTCAGACAAGCAAGAGTATGGCAGAGTCTATGACAGGATCTGAGTAACCTTGTAAACCCATATGGAAACAAGTCAAGAATGTTATAAATACCAGTTTCAGACAAATACATGAACACACATGATATCACCATGTGTTTCCTTATTTTGAAGCCCACAACTACTTACCCGATTAAATAGTTCAGAAATAAGTTTCACCAACAAAATTGACTAAGATACAATGCTTATAGTGTATCTTTCCAATAGTATCCCTGTCATATCCCCATTGTAAAAATCGAAGGCATGCCACTCCATCGAAGAAACTAGGAATTAGTGAATGAAAGAACAAAAAACAGCCTAGGGTAAACGGTAGGCTCACCACCAGCCATTCCCAAATCATTACCCTCCTCGTCGCCGCCTACTCTGTCCATCTATCCTAAGCCAGCACCACCAATAGACAATAGTCCAACACAATCATGAAATCCATGCCCGCGAGACAATCCATGCTCCACGGCTAGCTGTTCGCCCATGCCTTACTAACTATAACACAGACACTAGCCACTCTCTCCCCTCGAACCTATCCCACTGTCCTTCGGGCCCACCATAGTGTCACTAGCTACTAACCGCTACCTGAACAACCTCCAAGCCTCCCTTGTTGCCTACACCAACCAACACTACTTTTCCAATATCTATAATAAGGAATTTAAAATATTAATCATAGTTGAATTAGCTCATTACTATAAGTTAATGGGTTCTTCTCATCAAACAATGTTTGATTAATGTCAAAATCTTAAAGTGCTCTGAATTTGTAATACAAAGTCTCGTATGGCATGAACTCTAAAGGTTATAAATATTAACTACTTGTCTCTCCTTTTTTTAGGGGTAATTCACGGAAATCATTAGAAGAAAAAAAAAACGTAATAGAGAAAATGATACACTACAAGGAGCAACTTCAAATAACTAGTAAAATAATTTGACATTCAAAGCAATTATAGCATTATCAATAACCCCATCCAAACCAATCGATCTAAGAAACAACTTTGCACGCCGCTACAAATAACTACTCAGTTAGGCATTAGTATAATTAACTCACAACAAATTTTTTAAAAATAAAAAAACAAACTTCCCAACAACACAAAACACTCACGAACCCTCAGTTTTAGTAATATGTAGAACGATACCACAAGCAAACAGCCCTATCAGTCCCAAAAAACAAAGTCAAAGTCATACAAGGTTGTAACCTACTTCTCATTCTTAATCAACATTTTCGTCACAATGATCCACCAAGAGTTCCCTCCCCTAACCTCTCTAATAATTTACTTCAAGATTCAAAAGAGAAAAAAAAAAAAAAATAACTACTCGAGACATTTTCGAATGCAACATTTACCCTATCATTCCCAAGAATCCCAACGTAAAACTGATGTCATGGTGATCCATCAAAACGAAGACATTCAGCTCAGCTCAAATCCCACAACTAAATCTCATCAAAGTGATCATCTTCACAAACAACCACACTCTACACTTCTACTGTCTACACCAATATTTCCAAGGTATTAACCCAAAAGAGGAACCCAAATATCCAAATTGACAATAGAAGTCCAAAACCCCAACAGATCACCAGATACTCAGAACCAAGTCTCCTCATTTCTCACACAAACATAAACACTGTATTGCCATCATTTCTGCATACTTTCTCCTTCTTTTCAACCAGGGAGAACAATAAGTAATCTAACAAAAAAGTGATCTTTAGCCTTTACAAACAATCATATCTAAGTCAAAATTCACAAATTATAACCTTCAAGGTCAACCCAAAACTCAACATTCACCCAGATGATAGTAATCTCAAAGCATACACTCAGATCACAAAATGGCACACTAAACACCAAAGTAATCATCTTTACAAACAATCATACACAAATCTAATGTTTCCAAGAAACCAAGATGCCCAATCACAAGATAAAACACAAAAATCAATCAAAACTAAACAATATATGATAGATAATGGCTTACTAAGTCATCAAAGAACCAACCTTTACAAATAAGTAACACAAAACAGATATCCAGGAACCAACATCACAACAAAACCCTCAAATCATCATCAAATCAATTAAGAAAAAAGGAGAGAGAAAGTAACAGGTCAATCAAGACATCAAGCTACCAAACTAATCATCTTTTAGCAAAACCAAGACATACCCAGATACCAAAATCACAACAAAACCCCAAAATCACAATCAAATTTTTAAAAAAGGAGAGAGAAAGTAATGTATCATAAAGGCATCAAGCTATCAAAGTAATCATCTTCAAGCAAAACCAAGACATACCCAGATACCAAAATCACAACCAAACCCCAAAATTCGAAAAACACAATCAAATCATCAAAAGAGGAGAGAGAATGCAATGGGCGGCTCAGACATCAAGCTACCAAAGTATTCACCTTTAAGCAAAACCAAGAGATACGCAGATGCCAAAATCACAACAAAAACAAATACCAATCACCAAATTACAAAATTAAGACCGAGGAGAGAGAGAGAGTAATCGGTCACCAATACATCAAACTACCAAAGTAACCATCTTTAAGCAAAACCAAGAAATACCCAGATACCAAAATCACAAACAACCCCCAAAAACACAAAATCAAGACAAAAAGAGGAGAGAGAGAGCAATACCTCAACGCCATCAGAGGCAGAAGAAGAAGCAGCAGAAACAGAGGAAGTAGTCGAAGAAGTAAAGTCAGAGTCAACAGAAAGAAAAAGGAAAATGGCAAGGGCAAAGAAACCCACAGCCATAGTAAGTAGCAAGAATATGAAACAATTGGTTTGGTAAAAAGGGAGGTGACTGCTTTTAGATGATGATTGCTTTGGTAGTGGTAGCTTCTTCTCTTTGTAGAGTTTTTCTTTTTCCTCTGTTGTGGGGGGCTTTTCCTCTGATGATGAGGTGGTGGTTGTGGTTGTGGGTTTGCGTTTGGTGAGTGATGATGCCGGTTGTTGTGTTGGTGGAGCCACGGTGGCTGGTGAAAGGAGAGAGAGTGGAGTAGAGGGGTGGGAACTGGAATTCGATTGTCTGTTTGTTTGTTTTGATGTTTGTTGGTTTTTGAGTGTTTTGATCTGTGAAGAGGGGTATTGTAATGGTTAATGGTGTTTTTGTTAAGGCAACGTAGGATGAGAAGTTTGGAGCCAATTAGAGTGTGACATGTTGGAAAATGAGGGTGATTTGGACCAATGGTTGTCACTTGTTTTGTTGTTTCCCTTTTGGTTTGCTTTTTTATTTTTATTTTTTCCTATGAAATGCATATGTATGTGTCATTCTCTTCATTTTATACATTAATATGAGGGTTTGATCACTAAAAATTCATATTTTTTTTTTAAATGTGAGAAATTGAGAATAATGTTTAAAGATTAGTAGCTTTTATTTTCGAGGAAAACTCTCATCTTATCATCTTATAGAATACAATTAAACTCACTCGACAAACAATTTCGTTACTACTACAATCACCTAAGTTCGCCATCCAATTAGCTGTCGTATTCCCTTTGCGTAAAATACGCACCACGTTCTAATTAGGTATCTACTTCAAGAATTCACGAATGCCCAAGATTAGGGGTATAAATGAACCGAGCCGACTCGGTGAGCCCCTCGCGCTCGGTCAACAGCGAGGTCGATCCGAGCCCGAGCGGGCTCGTCTGTCAAACGAGCCGAGGGTAGTATGACTCGGCTCGGCTCGTTTTGGCTCGTTCTATTATTTTCATTTTTTTTATGTATTCTACAAATATTTGTAACTTGTAAGTGATAAATAAGTGATGTGAATCAAATTTATGTCAATATTTAAGTATTAACAAATACAATTTTAGTAAAATAATATCTAGTGCATTTTATAAATTTATATTAATTTTGTTTTTTTTTTGAAAAGTGAGATTGTCTTAATTAAGGCTGGCTCACATCAGGCTCGAGCCCTTAAAATGAGCCGAGCCTCATGTTTTCCGACTCGTCGAGTTTCGAGCCGAGCCGAGCCTTAGGATAGGCGAGCCGAGCCTTAGGATAGGCGACCCGAGCCCGAGCCCTAGGCGGCTCGACTCGGCTCGTTTACACCCCTACCCAAGATTAGATTTCTAATATTCCACGGCACTTCATAATGGCTTTAACTACCATTAAATATCACCCTCGACAATTAATCTTATGATACCCAATTCTACCGCTCTATAAACACCATCACGCATATAAGAAATGTAGAGTCTCCCAAACAATTAGCCTATGTCGTCACAATAGTACTACTAGTATCACGGATGAGGTAACCAACACCCAGACATTTGTCAATTAGGGATCCATCAAAATTCAATTTCAGGAAACCAACCTCAAGGATAGTCCAACGTATGTACCTGTAAAAAGAAACAGAAACAGAAACATTAGTATCATCGTGTTTCTCATAAAATGTTCTATCAAAAGTTTTTCTATTCGACCATTCCATAAAACACGTTTTGGACAAAAAAAAAACTCTTATCGAAACAAGCAATCATTTCTACACTTCCAGATCCTCCAAAAAAGATATAAACACTTTTTGAAAATTCCGGTAAACTAGATGACTCACCATCTTTCCAAAAGGCGATAACGCTCGCCCACAGCGCCCCCACGGGCCCACTCACCATCTTTAAGTAATAAAACTTAAGACGTGACATCTTAATGGTGTAGCATATTGAAATATGGAATTCATCCATCAATTTCAGCGAGAGGCTTTTTTTTAATAGAATAGCAAGAGTTTTTTGAAGGGAAGAATAGCAAGAGTTGTTTGGTTTTCTATTTTTTTTCACGAGGGAAGTGAGTTTCCATCGTCTAGCCAAAAAAAAAAACAAAACTCACACACACAAGATATAAAAGCTTTATGGCGTTAAGGGAATAAATTCAAGATGTTTTGTTAAATGATTATGAATGCTATTAATCCAAGCTCAAGGTGATCAAATAAACAGAAAGGTTGCGTATATTTTGATCCCGAACACCTCCATTAAATTGGAAATTTATACTATATTGTTGTTGTTGTTGTTGTTCAACGTGATCACATAAATTCTTAATCGTGCCAAATTTGTGTGAACCCGCTTCAGATACAAGACCGAGTGAGAGGGGTCAATAATGCTTATCCGAGAGGTCATTAACACCTACACGAAGGGTTATTAATCTCCAGTTTCATACATCAAACATCTTCACACTATTTTTTTCTTAACCAGTCAACAATACCAATGACATATGCTAGGTGCAGAACTGATGATCATCGGTCCCACGATTGTTTGCATTAAGATTAGCCGTGGGTTAATCTAGGCCATTCCAATACAGTAGGAGATGATCAAGGCCTAAAGAGCATCCAGTTTAGCATATGCTAATGCCATAATGCCATAATGCGGTTGCCAATGCCAATGCAGATTTGCTGACCAATTCTTCCAAATATCAAATTAAACAATCCCAATTAATAATGAATTAAATTAAATGAACAAAAAACAAAAAAAAACGTGAGACACAAGCCCACTGACTTGACTACTTCGTATTTTGCATGAGAAGTTGAGAACAGTCTACTCTACGTCACTACACGTGTTCTTCTTCATGGGTAAAAGTTTGTAACACATCACACAACCAAAAAAGTTGATCACGAAAAATTCCGTGGCTACCTAACTGAAAAACTAATTTCCACCAAATTTTAAAACAGAAAACATAAATCTGATTTCCAAAATTTGCAAAATATATCATCTTCAAGTCTTCAACAAACATCAGTATTTATATATTTTAAGTTCTAACTGCCAGAAATGATTTTCATTTTCAAAACCAACCTGTAAAATTAATTTAAGAAATAAAAATAATGTAATCCAAATAATAAAAATTCCCATATCAAAAAAAATCATCACTCATCTTTTTCCCTTTGGAGATTAGCAAGAGAGAAGGGCCCTCTTGTCCCTTTTCTCTCTCTCCTGTCGTTATCTCATAATTCTGGAGTTTTCTCACAATACCCAGAATTTTTAAAAAACAAATAACATTATCAGATAAGAAAAACCTCTTCTTTTTAACCATTTGCCAACCATATAATATTTCACACATTTTCAAAGTGCCTTTTCAAAGCCCTACAAAACATCAACTTTTTTTCTCTAGATTGTTCCCTTAGGCTCTCATTTCCATCTCTCGGTAAGCATTTTAATCTATAAACATTAAAAAGATTTAATCTTTTTATTTGGGTATGTGTTATTTATGTGGGTATTGATTAAATTTGGCTAATTCTTGCAGATCTGATCGAGAGAGGACAAATCGTCAAAAGGGTATTTAATTAATGCTATTTTCTGAAATGGGTTGTTGTTAGATTTTGATATCATTGCATGGTTGTTTAGCTTTGGTGGGTTTGTGATTGAATTTGGAAATTGGATAAAATAGGGAAATGTCTCTTTTGCCCAAGAGTGATACAATTCATATTAGAGAAGTTTGGGAGGATAATCTTGAGGAAGAATTTGCATTAATATGTGATATAGTTGATGCATATCCGTATGTAGCTATGGACACTGAATTTCCGGGGATTGTTCTCCGGCCAGTTGGGAATTTTAAGAACAACTGTGAGTTTCATTATAGGACACTTAAGGATAATGTGGACATGTTGAAGTTGATCCAATTAGGGTTAACATTTTCGGATGAGTACGGTAATTTGCCTACTTGTGGTACTGATAAGTACTGCATTTGGCAGTTTAATTTCCGCGAGTTTAATATAAATGAGGATGTGTTTGCTAATGACTCGATTGAGCTTCTTCGACAAAGTGGCATCGATTTTAAGATGAACAATGAGAGGGGGATTGATGCAAAGAGGTTTGGAGAGTTGTTGATGTCGTCTGGTGTGGTGTTGAATTATAATGTGCATTGGGTTACTTTCCATAGTGGGTATGATTTCGGGTACTTGCTTAAGCTCTTGACTTGTCGAAACTTGCCCGAGACTCAGCAGGAGTTTTTTGAGCTGATCAAGACGTATTTTCCGACTGTGTATGATATTAAGCATTTGATGAAGTTCTGTAATAGTTTGCATGGTGGGTTGAATAAGCTCGCAGAGTTGTTGGAGGTGGAGAGGATTGGTGTTTGTCATCAGGCCGGTTCAGATAGTTTGCTTACATCTTGTACATTCAGGAAGTTGAAGGAGAATTTCTTCAGTGGATCGATGGAGAAGTATGCTGGTGTTTTGTATGGTTTAGGTGTTGATAATGGACAAAGTGTTCACTGAGGGTTAGGAACAAAGAAACGATAGTGCAAAAATGAAAAAAAAAAAATCAAAAAGATATTCCATGTATGTGTGCATTGTACACACATCTCAGTGTACCGTTTTGGTGATAAGCAGCTGTAGTTTCCTTCTTTAATGAAAAGAAGTTTGTTATGATTATACTCCGTATTATTCTTTCAGTTTTTGTTCTTCCTGTTATGCTGTTTGGTGTTGATGTCATACAATTAAGCCTGTGTTTATATGTTCTTGTTCATGTCCAATGACATAGGTTACTTAAAGATAGTAGTATCATGTTGTTAATTATTGTCAATGTGAGTAGATGTGTCTACTGTATTTCTTTTTCTTGGATGAAACCTGATTCGGTTTGGGGGAATGGGGAAACATACTGTGACTCTGCCAACTTCAATTGTTGGGATTATTTTTTTGCTTGTAACGTGCTGACAGAATGAGGTGGTGTTTTGTTTTGATTCTTCAAACATAAAGCAACACAAAACACAGGCTTTGATATTCATCTGATCAGATGTCATTTGGTGGTAATGCTGTAATGGCTAGTCTTTAGTTCAATTTCTGTGTTCCATGAGCATATAGGAGTGGTGGACTGGTGGGTAATCATTTCATTTTCAAATGAATGGAACTCCTTGCGGTTGGTAGGCATGCGTGGTGAATTTACGGGTTTCTTGATCTTGTTGAGATAGATCTGTTAAGGTCCTTTTATTTACTGATGAGAAAGGAGGAAGCCCCTCCTTTGAAAGGATCTCCGGTTCTCAGTAGTCAGTACTAATTTATGCCTCCAAAGCTCATTGGCATTGCAGACTCAAGAAACTTGTTTTTCTTTTTGTTGACTAAAATTACAAAACTGCTAATGCAACTAATGAAACATAATAACCACACATGAGATGTCATCAACACTTCTCTTGTAGAGTGCCTCCAACTCTTCTGCTGCATCCGATCCTGAGGATCATCAATATCTTTAATACTGTCAGAAGCCAGCAGTTATGTGTTCCTTTAGTTTCCCATCACCAAACCCCCTACTCGTAGAAAGCTGCCCGTCGACACGGGAATGTTTCCTACCTACACACGGTCGTTTTAGCTTTGATATTGTATAGCGTTTCCTCCCCTGCCTCGGCCAGTGGTCCGCCGTCGGACAGCCACAGTTCAGCCCAATATAATTTTCTACAAGATTAAAGGGTATTTTGTCCATAAAAAGATGGGTGTAAGCTAGGAGGTTTGCATATGAGTGCAAATAGAAGCTCTGTGTGAGTCCTGTTAGAGAAACAGAACAACAGCGATCCAGTATCAGAAGTTGGAACCATTCCTACTGCCGAAGAGTCAAAGAGACGCAATTAAGGACGCCGCAAAATATGTGCCATTTTTAGCGTACAAAATGCAGTTTCTCACCAAATAAAACCATAAATGTATAGTAGCAACTAGCAAACCACATAAATCTACATTGAAGCCCGAGGAACAAGTTCGCATGGCACTAATAAAATTTCTGCGCAAGAAGAAACTTCCAGTAGACCATTTGAAATGTAACAAGCCAGTCATAGATGATTGTGGAGGTATTCTAAATGCTAATTGTACTCAGCAATTTTTTTATGGATTGTTTTGTTTACTCATGTTTTAGGCTCTTATAAATTCTATCTATATTGTTGTGATACTTGCGCAGAAGTTTCGAGGCTTGTGAGGGAACTACCTCCACAACATTGCATTCTTAGGGTTGATCCATTCTCGTTGCTTAAAACTGTCATTTCTTCGTCGGGCACAAGCCATTTTGATTCGCCTGAGTTTATCGCAGGGGGACACAAATGGTGACAGCCCTGTTCATACGAAATATGCTGTTTTTCTTTTAATAGTGTTTATAGTTTCTTTTTATTGTGTACATTTTGACCCGAGCACCCTCATCTAATGGGATTTACTTTCGGTTGTTGTTGTTGTTTCTTTTTATTTGATTTCCGTCTAGGCTTAACTTTGAGCCTCGTCTTGACATTCTAGGGTGTTGCGTATTTATCCTAATGGCAATACCGAAGAACAATCAAGAAAGCATCTCTCGTTTTACGTGGAATTAGTGGACAAGATCACTTCGGACATCGTGATCACTGCGTCACTCAGATTTTTCATTCTCGATCAGATCCGTGACCATTATCATACTGTGCTTGGTGCGTCGTAACGTAGCTTTTTTCTGCATTGAGTTTTAATTTGTTCGTTTGAATTATGAACTTGGATTGTTATATAGCTGAATTACATCAAAATTCTTCTTGGTCTGATCTATCTAGGTCTTAGAGATAAGCGGTTTCATGCTGTGCATAGCGTATGTGGCGTATCTAAAGTACTTTCTCTTGATTCTTTCACTGATTCGTCGAACGGATTTCTTCTTAATGATGGCTGTGTATTTGGAGCGGAGGTTCTAGTCTTAAACAGTCCGACAAAGGCATCAACTTTGTCAAGAATTCATATAAAGTCTGATAGGAGCTACACCTGGAAAATCAAAAATTTCTCAAAGCTGGAGGCAAGACGCACAATTTCCCCTTCTTTTAAAGTTGAAGGGAGGTCCTGGTATGTGCATGCGCGCTGCTTACAAAACTGTATTCATGGACAATAAGTCTTTGGTACACCGGGTGAAATTATAACTAATAATAAAGTGACTGAATGACATTATAAATGTCACTAATGATATATGTTGTAATACTAGTAAATTTATCCGGTACGGTGTACACATACACTGGGTGTACCTAAGAATTGGAGATTCATGGATGCGTCATGGTTTACAAATATTTACGTTAATTTAATTATAACAAAAATCCTTGATTTCCTTATACTTTGATTCATTTGCAACTCTAATACGTACTGTCATACTGGGTTATTGTATATGTGAAGGAACCTGCATTTGCATCCTAGGGGGGATTGTGAAGAAAAAGGAAAAAGCCTCTCCTTGTATCTTCACCTAGATGATGAATCCCTCTCTCGTGGAAACAAAGTGTACATAAGATATTATTTCTACGCAAAAGATCAAATACTAGGAACACTCTACAAGAAAACTGGTGAAGCCTCATTCCTAAATTTTTCTCTATATATACTCCAAAGAATTGAGCAAATGTTTGAAGAGTTATCTGATCTTTGTCTTTGTTCTCAGTTTGTACTTGGTTTGAGAAAGGTCAAGACAGTAAGGGCTTCCGAGCATTTCTTCCCCTGAAAGATCTTAAAGACCAAGAAAAAGGTTTCCTTAAAGATGACACGATGATTATTGAAGTTAGAATTGATGAGATATTTATGATGGAATGTGTGGAGGATCCGGCTGATGAGAAGCCAAGAATTCAAGATGAATGGCTGAAATCTTCACAATGACCATGCATGTTTTTGGTAGGAAAGGGAAGAAATTTTGGATGCGGTGCTTTGTTTTTCGTCTAAGTTCAATAGTCTTCATGCCACACCTCAAATGTCAGATACTAAGCAAATCGTTCAACAACAACAACAACCGAGGGTAAATTCCCATTCAATTCGTAGCTGTCATATCTCTCTTCTTCTTCTATTGCAATCCTTGATTTACTACATCTAGGTGGTTCTCGAGTGCTGTTCTTTGCTTCTTTATCTTCGTCTCTTTTTTGGCTGCGACATCAGTTTCAGCGTACTGTTGCCTAAGTATAGCGAGATGTCAATTTGTAGTAACTTCCTCGTTATTTTTCTACCGGATTGCTATACCTTCACCTAGAATTATACCATCTGCTTTGTTTCGGAAAAAAAACCTTCTCCTGCAGCTAAATGAGAATAACTTGTGTTAATCTATCCGATTATGTAGTTCTGGCAGAAGCCCTTGACTTTTTTTTCTTGCAGCCTGCTGTGATGTAACATCAGTGTTAAGTTCTGCGGTCTCATTCATGTTTTTTTTTTTTTTGATTTGACACAGAATACTTAGAAGTGTTGTCTTGGAAGTTGGAAGTGAGGTTTATGCTTCTGATTTCTGATTTTGGATAAAATATCAAGCTCCATAGGACAGAAGATGCTTTGAGAAACTTAGTAACATTTGCAACAATTTAAACGAAGTAATGCAAGTATAAGGAAAGTGTCTCTTAGTCTACTGTCCAAGAGAAAAAACCAAACAAAACTTTCAAAACAAAATTATGCAAACGAAACTAAAGAAGTTCTGCATGTTCTACCATGAACTTTGTAAAAAAAACTCAAAGCTCATAAGTTCTGCAGACTCAACGTAACTAATGAAACATAATAACCACACATGAGATATCATCAACACTCCTCTTGTAAAGTGCCTCCTTAATTAACTCCTCTGCTGCATCCTGAGGATCATCAATATCTTTGATACACTCAGAAGCCTCCTCATTTGACATCACCTGCCGTTAACTTGAACATGTTATACATTGCTTCCATAATATAAAGGATAAGAAGGTATCATACTGGCCTTTTCAAGCTTTACCTTCCAAAGCCCGTCACTAGCAAGAATGATAAATTTTGCATCATCCTCCACCATCTCTATTCTGACATCAGGCTCAGCAGTTATGTGTTCCTTCAGCTTCCCATCACCAAACGCCCTAGTCATGGACAGCTGCCCGTCGACACGGGGAACGTTTCCTGCCATCAACCCGCGTTCATTTTAGTTCTGACATTGTATAACCATTCTTCGTTTATTGACAGAAGAGTTGTTTACTACTAACCTGGCCTCTGAGTCACACACCCTCCCCTGCTCTCAACCAGATCCTTCTCCTTCTCAGGTTCATGATCAACTGTAATCTGCTCAATGTTTTTCCTTTTGCATAGTATTCCCCGTGAGTCGCCAACATTAGCCACTATGAGCTTTTCTCTGTTGATTAGAATTGCAGTAACAGCAGTCGACCCACCCCGCGACTCTGCGACTTTGCCTAAAATCTGTTCATCAGTTTCTCTGTATGCTTTCCTCACAGCGGATTCTGGATCAGCCCAAAAATCCGGCTACCAGGAGACAAACATCAGTCTTATGAGTTCAGATAATCATCATATAAATCAAGGAAGAGGTCAGAGGAAGAGTAAACATATAGATGAAACACCTCAGTTAGAATGTTGTCAAAGAGATTATGCTGCAAATATTCAGCTACATCGCGGCCACAATGACCATCAAAGATTGCATATAAACCTAACTCATTCCCGTTCACAACTCGTTTCTTAGCAACAACGTAGTCCTCCATTCCATGGTCCATTTTCCCTCGGACCATATGCTTTCCGTAGCTGACTTGCCGCTTTGGAGCTTTCTCTTCTTGTACATTGTTAATATCGCCTTCTGCAGATTCTTCTCTATATTCCCCCTGTCCACAAAGATGCAGGTTATAGCAAGCATATCTAATACCTTATGTGACAGTGAATAATTATGTTCAATAAGTTCCTGTTACAGGATTATTTTAGTATGCAACTGCACTAGGTTACTTTAGCCACTTGTTCACACATTCTTTTCCATACTCTAGGTGTATGTTTCAAGTTGAAGTATAATCAGATCGCAATATATGTGTAAGTTGTTTAGAATACCAAATTCCCAAGAGAAGAATGTAAGAGAAGAGAATGTGCAATACAGTAGTATCAGAGTAGAGTTCAATGCAAACGAAGATAAATAAAATGACCAAAGATAAATAACACTATGAAAATGTATGGTAGAGGGGGATGATAGGATGTTAACCTCTTCATCGTCTGCTGCTTCCTCTGGTGAAGAGTCTCCGTCAGGAATTTGTTCAACAGTCTATTGTAATGGACAAGGAAAATTTTATTACTCATACACAAGCGGATCTGATGTTGTAAATTAAATAGGCAGACGAGCAAGCAATATGTACCTTCATTCCAGCAGAACCAACATCATCCTCTTCATTCGATTTCTTCTTCTGTCGATCATAATACGAGTATATCATAAAAAAAGTTTACCAAAGTAAGGGTAGTTGTAAAAAATCTAACATGCTACAGAAAGAGCATTTGCTTAGCCTACTTTTAGACAATGTTTTTAGTACCTTAATTTCTGCGATGACTTGTTCAACAGGCTGCAAGAGAAATCACCAACTAGTTAAAATTAGTTTTCCCATAATCTTGGCTGTCAGAAAGCTACGAAATAACATGACTGAATGAAGAAATACAGCTATGCTGATAGCTGCCTGATTGTACTCACAAATGCAAAACTGAAATCTCAGGTGAGCATAGAAATTAAGATTCATTTGTAGTCTCTACAGTCCATAATCACTGCCTAGCTATAAGCCTAAAAGCACTCATTTTAGTATTCTCCACCATTGGTTGTATACTTTCCACTTATGATTCCATTATATTTACATCAATACATCAGAACATATGCATTATAAAAGACTGGTAGGGGGCTAAGAAATGCCATACCTTGACATTCAAGGAGTCATGGTCAGCCTGGGAGCTTGGTCGCCTTTTTTGAGCCTACATCCATATACAGATCAAGTAAAATCAAAGTTGCAGGAAAGCACTAATGCAGTAGAAGCAACAAGCAAGTGTGATTCACATCTGAAGCATTCTCGAATGCTCGAAAGTGTAAGCCAGGGACCAATGCTATGGACGGCGAGGACATTTTTCCTAGTAGATAACTTGGTTTTCTTCCTCTTCCCATAAGAGCCATCACTTTCCTGTATCCTTCTAGATGAATTCTGCAAAGGGAGTACACCTACGTATATATTCCGTATTTGACTTTAGCCATGTATATAACTCTAGAGCCTTACCATCTTACATAATTTATTCACTTGTCAAGTTTTACGTTCTTGATGTGTTTATCTTTGATGCGACATAAACCTTCTCCTTGCAGAAGTTTGGTTAAGCCCTGCTCTTGAGTTAGTTGAGTACTGAATTCTTCTCAATTGAATTGGATACTTAGAATGAAGTTAAAACTGAACTGAATTCTAGTGAGACTTCATGTACACCAGTCATTACATAATGTGACTGCGTAATCACTACTTATCCGTGGTGATCAATGAGAAAACACCAAAGAAAAAAAATCGCGACTCTTTTTTTTTTTTACAGTTTCAATTCCATTGGACCAGTGGTCAATATGGCATCAGAAATTCAGAATGTATCAAACCTTACCCTTTTTTTTAAAAAATCCTAGATTTAACATCATTAACATACTGACCAGTCTGCTTAGAAATACACAAAACACAATAAAACCTAGACCAGATGTTAATGAGTTTTGGGTGCTTCTTAAGTACACAAAACAGTTGGTCAAAAAAAGAAGAAGCTGTATAACACAGTGTGAAGTGGTTACCTGCATAATGCTAGTGGTTGCACAGTTTCAGTTGTAAGTTGTTTCTGAGGTTTTGGATAAATGATCATAGCTAAACTACAGCAAAGGCATATGTAAAGAACGTGAAAACGGCAAAGGAATAAACTAACAAAGATCAAGAAGGTCCAATTGGGTAGTGCCTGTTGGGACAAACAGGTGTCACCAAACAAGAGAGCAAACTCGAGTGCTGGCAGCAATCCCTTTACTCCACGTTCTTACACTAATACAATACTATTGCACTCATTCAGGACTTTGCCTTCATTTGGGGCTAACTCATACATTTTGGCCACAAATTATGATATTATAAGTTTATAACTATAACCGACCAACTAAAAATATAGCCCTAGTTTAACTTGGGTGTAACGTGTAACTATAGGTTCTTCAATCTTCAGTAGGAAAATGGACTAGAGAGATTACAATAACAATCTTCACTATACACGAATGGAAGATGTCTGCATATTAAAAAAGAAACAGAAACAGATAAAAGAATATGACTATCATGTTGCACTTTGTTGAGGGATTCAGTTAACTAGTACTGTGAAACTTCGTCGGGTAAGTGTGAAGTGTCAACCTGAATTTAAAGTAAACTGAAAGAGTAGAAGCTTAGATATCAGATCCACAACAATTGAACTGCTTATACTTTGAGATAGAAGAAATTCTGAATTGTGAGAAACATGACATTAGACCACCGGCAAAGCATCAACAATAGGCAATAGCTTTCATACATCTCGCAGATGAGTTTTCTTACATACAAAATAGCTCACAAGACGGAAGCTACTACAGTACTACACAACTTTGCATCTTGTATCATATCTACAACATATGAACACTTTCCAATAACAACTAGTTTAGCTTCCTTCACCTCAAAACCATTCTAATAATTACAGGACACCCAAAAAGTGATTGTTAGCTCAGATTGTCTAAACCACAAGCTGGATCAGGATCACACCTGAAACCGCAGTAAGCTAGTGTAGAGAATTAGCCTCCTCCTTTGAGCAATCATCGCACTTGTTAATCTGAATAAGGCAAGGGTACAAGGTCGGACAGAACATTACTTCAATAAAGTGAGCAGGACACTGAGAATATACAGTAGCATATAAGCATACACATACCTGTTCAAACTTGAGTTGTTTCAGAACTTTCGTCAGGGTCGTAAAATTTCTAGTGTCACCCTTTCTGTACTTAATGATAGCTGGATGGTTAATTTTAGGATCTACCTCAAACTTCAAGAAGGAAACACCCACGCGCTCGTACACCAGAGCCTACAATGCACATTGCCAGTAAAAATGAAGTTATTATCCGGCCAATTAAAGAAAGGGGCCTTGGAAGTGTTTGAGTTCTGATTCACATCATGTGCAATGAGCTTGCTCCCTATGTTTGGGATCGAATTGCTTTCTATTAGTCACAACTCACAATCATCCCTAACGATACCCAATAGCTACTACTGCCAATGGAGTTTGGGATGTGCATGTACAATAAACATAATCATCATAAACAATACTCCTAATGGAGATGAGGTTCAGAAGTCAGAACTATATAAAAAAAGGCTAGAATTGTTATCAAGTTGATTTATAGAGAAGAAAAGGCACCCACACATACCTCTAAAAGGGGTACACATCCCTTGAGAACAAAACTTCTACTGATCTGTTCATTTGCTGCAGCTGCAGCACATCTCAGTGAATCCATCGTGCAATCATAGATTGCTCGCCCCCAGCCATAGGACTTAAAATCCTCCAAATTCACAAGATATCTAAGCGGCCAGTACGACATCATCACTTGTTTTGAGGGAAAGAAATATATGTTAAACATGAACAGAACGGAAAGCCTGAAGAAGTCATCAGCGTTGCTCTTATTGACGTGCATATCTTTCAACTTGTGCAAGAACTCATCCTTCGATATATTTTTTACCCTACCGAAGTAGATACTGATGATTTCAAGCGCTGGTCGATATGGAGTAGTGAAGTCTACATGCCTACCGCCAAATTTGATTCCTAGACATCGCTCCACTTCTTTAGAGCAAAATTTCAGGGGATGGTTACCAATCATGAAGGAATCACTAGGAATATTGTAAGACTTTATCAATGCATGTACCAGTGAGGTACAGGTATTGCGGGGACTAACATTCAGAAACTGCTTGAATATAGATTCCTCAATGACCCTCCTCTTCTCACCAATAAGGCCAGAAAGAAAACAATGCAGTTGTTTTTGATTGCACCTTGTTTGAACGTTCTCTTTCGTCGTCTGACCTTTCCCCTGCAAAATCACATTTGTAGCTGTTGGATACATATAAAACTTCGCTACCACCTAGTGTGCGACTGCCCACCAATGCATGGAAAGTCTCCATACTGTTTGATAATGGTACTAACTACTAACACAATACAAGACAGTTGTCAATAAGATAACCTGATTTCCAATTCTTGAGTAGTTGAAGCTAGAGGAAGCCTCAGCAGAATCCTCTGAAGGAATGTACTCAGATGATTCACCTTTTTGATCTTCAAATACATTGGACTCCTCTGAGCTGTCGTCAATCTGTGCCAAAATTTAAAATCATGAATCATATTCCCACAATTATTGTTCTAACAGACTAATGTTCTGTCTCATCATCTAGATTTACATGAACTCATATCTGTGTATGTAGCAACACTGACCAGTATATATACCAATTTTTTTGAGTTTAGATGACATCTATATATAAGAATTCTTTTTCTCTTTTATGGTTTCCTTTACACATTATCTAATCAATATCAGATAAGTGAAGTCCAAATTAGTTGGTGCATTTTAAGGATCTCTTGTTGAGAGTTGACATAGGTTATGTGTTCACATAAGATGCCAAACCCTGATACCTTCAGTTAAAATGCAAAAGGTATATATATTCAGAATTCTCAGATACGTAAGTACGCATTCATGACATTACATGTCCTGTAACTCTGTAAGCAAAAGCAGTTCTTACATTGATGATTTCCGCAATTGGAGTTTCTCGTACATTTTCATGGCTTATCTCCTTCTCGAAAGTGACATCCAGGTCACTGACATCTCCAGCTTCAACTTTTGGATTATGGAGGGTCTTTGGTTTCACTTCGCCATAATTTGCCTCAAAAACATTTTTATCCTCCCAGTCTAGATGCTCTGTGATATCAATTTTATATTCGGAATCAACCTCCTGTTCCAACATAACTTTAGTGGCCATTAGGCGCTCTTCTTCCACGCTTTTTGCTTTAAGATACTCATCTAGCTCTTCTCTCTTCAAAACAGAAAGACAGAAAGAAAGCTTTCACATAAACATATGTTACAAGACGTTCTTCCAACACATGCCCTCTGTTCAATTTTGGATTAGTTGGAAACTTACCTTGCTCAACAGAAGTCCCTTTTCTTCCTTCAACTTGGTAATAGTCAAGTTGATGTTCTCTACTCTTTTCATTTTTAATTTATTTTGAGCAATTTTGGTTTGCTCCAGCATCTCCTCCTCAAATGCTCGGTACCCGAGCAGAAGAAACTCCGCATAAGATTTTATCCCCCTCCTTTCTTCCTCCAATTTGTCTACAACAAATTCCGCCAATTTAACTACGCCTTCTGCTACTTCCAAAATCTCCACCTAGGAAATTTGATTTGATTGTTAGTGTACACCATATTCAGACACTTTCCAGATAAATAACACAATAGTACTAGCTAAAAGAGGCAGCTTTATACCCTTTCTAGCTCCAGAGACTCTAACAACTTCTCAGTATTCTCAATCTGGTTTTTGAATCCTTCTTCCAGATCAACAGAAGTACCTTTCTGCGTGGTAACCGTAGAAAATTAAAATCTTTGTCATAGATTAACATATTGACAACTACTCTAATGCAATATGAACAATACAACTTGTTAGCAGGAAATGCAAATAGACTGAAAAATAACAGTCAGACTTAGTTCATGAAAAACATGAGTTGCGAGCTATGTGAAACTAAATCTCTATCCAAGTACCTGATTCACAAGCTGAATAAAGTCAAGTTGAGACATGAGTCCTTCATATTCTCGCTGTGTATTCGAACAGATTAGTCTTTGTGTATCATTTATTGTTTTCAGCGGTTGATCATTTTCGTTCTCAACTAACTGTAAACGGTTCATGGCTATACCAAGATGCCTTCTGCTTGCTTCTTTGAGTTTCTCCATTAACTGCAAATGCAAGGGATCAAGCTTCTGTTACAATCATTTGGTAAAATAGACTACAATCTTCAATTAAACACTGAGGCAAAGCTCAATTGATTCAAAAGTACACCCATAGCTACAGCCCACAGGGAGAAAAAGATGGAAACATTCGAAAAACCTTGAGCTCATGGATATTGCATATATCATAAGAAAATCGGAGTAAGTAATCAAAGACAAATGGCACATGACAGATAAATGAGGCAATAATGCAATATCAATGAACAAACATTGCGAGAAATCAAACTTGCATCAAGTAACACACACATGCTCAAAATGACATTAGAAGAGACAATGTTTTTCCAATCAAGTAACTGCAGCTCTCCTAGGGGTTTATATCTTACCAGTTGTCAATTTAGCAGCAGCATTCATAGAAGTAAAAAATGCAGGAACAAATATCAGATGCCATACAAACAAAAGTCAAGGAAGCTAACAATTTGATCAACTAACTTGATGGGTCTAATTCATGAGGAACAAAATGCATACCCTAATCATAGCACATTAGCACACTGCACACAGGAACATCAAAGACATGCAGATAAGTTAGAGTACCAATCAAAAAGAGATCTTTGGTAGTCGAAACAATCATCAGATCATGATACACAAATGCATTTAAAATTTTCTCATAATATACTCATTTCTTTACAACAACAACTACAAAAGGACAATAAAACAGAAAAACTAGAGCTACCCAAGTAAGTGAAGATCATCAAACTTTTCAATAATTCAACCAATAAGCACCATCCACAATCAAGTTCTCTGAGTTTACCTTGGAAAAGCTTACAACGGGAGATATCTTGTCAGCTTAAACTTTATGTAACAACTGGTCTGTTGCTGAAAAAAACAAAAAACATATGACAATTGAAAAACATCAGGAAATCATCCTTTAATGAGTTTCCAGTTACCCTTTTAGCTAATTATTGCATGCCTTTGATATTTACGCCCTTTAATGCATGAGTTTCCAACTTATAAATATTACTACTGACAGTCTGACTGACACTGTACCATATGTGTTTAGAAGCTTGCAAGATGAACAAAGGGAGAAAGGGTAACCTTATTATGGCCTTATGGGCATGCAGATGCAGGGGAACAACGTAAGTAACAGAGGAGAAGTTTTCTTTGTTTTTGTTTTGGTGAAGTACTACTGGTGAAGGGTTTGAGAGGAATTTGAAAAAGGGTGATGATTCAAAAAAGCTACTGACAGGTATCACAGGTTAGTGTAGAAAGATAGAGTTAGACGATTAATAAGACAGAGGGAGAGAGAGAGAGAGAGAAATTAATTGTAAATGACTGATTGTCTTCTGCTCTTTTATCTTACAGAGTACTGTACTCTTCATCAACAGTACTGTACTGCATAAGGAGGGCTTGGGCGGGAGAATAACAAGTGGTCAAGTGTGAGTGTGTGAGTACTTATTTGGTTCCTTTTTTTGAATGAGCTAATATCAACCAACGCCTTTTAGAAAAAAAACGAAACACGAAACACAATACGTTTGACTAACGGTTAATAGCTACTGTAGTAGGTTTGGTACGTCAATACGTAGTTGATTTGACTTGGCAGTATTCCTCCGAATTAAATTTAGGCCTTGTTTGGAGCAATGTTAGCAGGTAGGCCCCAAACTCAACTAACAATTAAATATTGTGTCTACAAAAATTGATCAAACCAAACCTGTCATAAAACCCTTATAACATGATAAACAACCTTCCTAGCATGATAAGGAACCCTCCTAACGTGATAAAACTTTGTAGAATTGACCAAACCAAATCTGTCCTACAACCCTTACAACATGATAAATAACCCTCCCAACATGATAAGAAACCCTCCCAACGTGATAAAACTTTGTAGCTATGTTTTCTCGAAAAAAAACTCTAAACCTGATATAAATTCCTTAGAACGTGATAGCAACCTATCTAAACGTGATAAAACTTAGGTACATTTTTTTTTAAATATTCAACATGTCAAACTATCACTAGAACATGATAAATAACCCTCCCAACATGATAAACACAAACCCCATATTTTTCATTTTTTTGACATCAATACACCACCCACAATATTTTATTAAGAGTGGGCATTGGGCCCTACCCGATAGTTGCAAATAGTGCAACTGTCGGGTATTCATTTAGAATTCCTCCCTTGTTTGAGAGTAAGAATGAAGAGTTAGTGCTAACTAGTTAGCATTTAGTACGTTTGACTAACGGTTAATAGCTAGTAGGTTTGGTACATGCTGTTATGAACATGATTTAGCGAAAAACATTTTGACCCCTCAAAAATACTCTTACAACTACAAAATACTAAACGCTAATATTAAACGATCTTTACCAAACAAGGTCATAGAGCGAAAGAACTACAAGGGAGGCCATGGTTTTTCCTCGTTTATTTAAAAGTAAGTACGAAGCTTATATTCTAGTGCAATTCCACCACATTTATAGAGAAGCAAATCAAGTGGCGGATTGGATTGCGAAACAAGGACACTACATCATCGACTCTATGTATTTCCAGCCGCAGGATAGTGCGGATTTTTCTTTACTTTTACTTTTTGACAGATTAGGAGGTACCCTAAAGAGGAGGGTTCTCTAATCTTCCATGTACCTTTCTAAAAAAAAGAATCTAGTGCAATTCTTATAATTTGGGATCCACAGACAAAACATTTGGTGATAAGTTAGTTTTGAAATTAAAATATTTAACTTGGATATCTCTTTATGATATTCAAACAGACATCGACACCCGACTTGGTATATTTTTGTTATCGATTGCTATATAAATCAAGAATATATAGTTTTTATAGGCAAAATTGGCCAGAATAATCCCTACTTGGAAAATAGCCCGGGATAATCCCTACTTACGTGTTAGTTGCCGTCAATAATCCATACTTGAATAAAATAATTAGAAAGATAACGGGGTTAACTATTCCGTTAAATTTTTATATTTTTTGATATAATTCTTTATTTTCAACAAAAAAAAACTTAGAAAATATTTTTAATTTTTACAACCACAATTAGACCTGGAAATCGGGTGGGACGGTCGGGTTTCGGGTTCGGCAATTTCGCGTTCATTTTTTTCGGGTTTGATATTTTCGCGTCGGCTTTGCACAATGTTTTTGTTCGATAAAATATATGTATTTTTTATATTTTATTCAAATTTAATAATTATTTTCACTTTTTTAAAAAATAAATTATTATTGTATTATATTTGTTATAAACTGAATTTATAAAATGTACGTTTATGAATATTCAATTTCGAGTTCGGCCAAGTTTTTCGTTTTCGAAACCTAAGGTTTACGGGTCGGGTTAATTTATGCGGGTCTTATCACAATCCTCCCTCTCTGATCTCTCCCCTCCTCCCTCTGTTTTTTCATCAAATCTCTTCCATTTCCTCTCCCGACCCAACCAAAACTGCCCGTTTATCTAGATCAGGCGTAAATTTACCCGACCCGCAACAAACCTGTAAATCGACCCGGAAAAACTGGGTTTTAAACACAAAAACTCGACTTGAACCTGAAAGTGATTGTACTCGAAAAAACCGATAAAGTTTGGGTTTGACCTCACCCGATCGAAATGACACGATTGTCTAATAAAAAATTCATAAATGTACATTTATAATTTTAATTTATAAAAAATTGAAAATAATGGTTTAAAAAAGTGAAATAAAGTAAATTTTAATAAAATATTCAAAATTAATATGTTATCGAACAAAACAAATTGTGCAAACCCAATTTGAACCCCTTACGACCCAAAACTATAAAACCCGAAATGACCGAACCGAAAAAAAAATGAACCCGAAACTGCTAACCC
>ONZK01003686.1:119596-133970 GCA_900322385.1 Pharnaceum exiguum
CCCCCCCCCCCCCCCCCAAACCAAAAAAAATAACCCCCACAACCCCTCTCTTTCTCTTTAGCACAGTATGGTACAGACTATGGAAGCGGAGGATACTGGCTCATTGCCCTCAACGCCAAAGACGCCGGGGACGCCAGGTACTCCAGGGGCTCCCCTGTTTGGAGGGTTCAGGGGAGACAGAATCGCCTCAACCCAGAGGAAATCCATGCTAGGCAACTGCTTCAGAGTTGAAACTTGGCCTAATGAGGAAGGGAGTTTACCTGCAGTGACCTGCATGATGACAATGCCACCTCCCCCTGTCCCTATGGCGAAGAAGGTACTTCTCAAGCTTCCACGCCTTTGAAGATAGGCAAGGAAGCAATAACCAAAAAGGGTGGAGAAATAAACTGAAGTTAAACAAATTCTGTTTATCACTTTTAAATTGATTTTCTGAAACTGGTTCCATTTTGTTAACAACTCATCTAAACTTTACAATCTACAAGCTAGAGGCAGGCAGGCACAAATCAGAAATCTACCAGTTGATTTCAGATAGTAATGCTACAGATTTCTCAAAATGTCTTTGTTCATTTAACAATGAGATTTGCCAACCAGGTGCTGGCAGAATTCACGGGAACACTCATACTCATCTTTGCCGGGACAGCAACAGCTATAGTAAACCAGAAGACACAAGGCTCAGAAACACTTATCGGTTGTGCTGCATCCAGTGGTCTTGCTGTGATGATAGTCATTCTCGCAACAGGCCATATCTCTGGTGCTCACCTCAATCCATCCCTCACCATTGCCTTTGCAGCACTGAAACATTTTCCATGGACCCAAGTAAGCAATTAACATTAAACTTTTAGGATCATGAGAGTACATTAACTAATTGCAATGGCAAATCATAGTACTGGATTTCCAATCAATATGACAGGTGCCAATCTACATTGGAGCACAGATGCTAGCATCCTTATGTGCAGCATTCCTACTCAAGGCGGTTTTTCATCCGTTAATGGGTGCAGGAGTGACAGTTCCAGCGCCTTCAGTAAACTACGGTCAAGCGTTTGCTCTAGAGTTCATCATCACTTTCAACCTCATGTTTGTCGTCACGGCAGTTGCCACTGACACCAGAGCAGTAAGCCTTCTTGTCCTCTTTCTTTCTCTTTTCACATTATAAATTTATAATATCTCACAGCATTACAATATTCACAAAATCACAATTAGAAATGGAGAATAAAATAAAGAAAACATATACCATTTCTTCTGCACTCTAAGTTACTATGGTGGTTTCCCACTACCTAGCCCAGCTAATGATACTCAAGTCTCAAGAGTTACACTGTCTGGCATCAAAGTCCATTATAGTAATCAACAGATCGGAGATCAGAGCTGCTTGCCTAGATAAAAATATTAATCCCGAGAGACTGCATTTAAGTTCTTAGCTCTTGCAGCATCTCCGTCCAAGTTCCAAGATATAAAAATAATGTTCAGTCTCATTAAAATAGCAGTATCTTGACATTTATCAAGATAAGGCCAACACCTTGCTTTATTATGCACGGTTGCCAGTTTCCTTGTCCCTGGATTATTTTAATCCCATATCTAGGACTTTAGTCAAATCATGCACTTTAAAAACAAAGCCAAGTTAAAGGCAAGTTCTTATTTATTTCAGTTTAGTTCATTTCTTTTGATCATTACGAGTTGTACCACTAATTTCAATTCCTAACTATTTATATATTATTGAAAAGGTCTCACCGTGAAGTTTCATAAAAGCTCAATATTGAGCGTCAAAACATAAGTTTCAATTTAGTATAGTTCATTTCACTCATTTTCAAGTAATATAAGCTGAAAAGAACATGCCTAAAACTAAAGCACAACTAAAATAGAGTTTAGGGGGAAAATCTGACACTTGGGTGACTGCTTTTTAATTGTAGTCAATGAGACCAGTACAACAAAAAGACCCTTGAAATGAAAGCCATAACAACCACTCAACCAGAAGGGAGCACACAAGTGTCTACAGTAATATAAGAGCCAACAAACACTATAGATTGTTAAATAAAAGGTACTTAGATTTTGAAACATCTACTGTCATGAGCAATCTAATGGTAAAGATGAATTTAAACACATCTATTTGTTGCATATAAGTTCTGAACAATGTCGGTGAGACGGTGAACATGTGACAATACACAGCACCAATAGACTGGTTCTCTCCATACCTTATTGATAATATTATCAGAGATTCAAGGGTAGATGTACGGAATCTACTAACATGCATGCAAACCTAAGAAAACAAAAGGGCTTATAATTTTTATCTTCATTGACAGGTCGGAGAACTGGCGGGAATCGCGGTAGGAGCCACTGTCATGCTCAACATTCTCATAGCTGGGTAAGCACTGTCTCTAATATTACTGCCTTTCCAACAAGACAGTCCTAATTCTCCAGTAACAAGACTAAGATCTAGATTTAAGCACAGAATAATATTATTAAAATTATCAATAGTTTTGCAGAATATTTTCCCAGTTATTTGGAAAAATAGAATACTAAATAAACATGGTGTTCAGAAAATTATCATGCAGAGCAGATCCACCAGAAATGCTCCTCTTTCATGGTAGTGACCTGGTGGGTCAAAATCCTGGTAGTGTAAATATTTGTTCTCTATCTAAAATCAACAAACTACCCCTAGTAAATTCTATAAAGAGATAGAGAGAAAAATAGGTGGATCATTGACCCGGAGAGTTGCTATAACTTGAACTGCGTTTTAAGCGTGTTACTTAATCACACTCTATGACTACTATACCACTACCTCATCCACTCACAGGGGAGTTTTAAGTACATCTGTCAACTTCCACAGGTCATGTTTTAGTCTTTAGATATGCATGCATCAAAATAACAGAGATAATAGTATGGTTTAGAAAGAAAAAAGCTTTAAGTTGGAGTTCGGACAGTTCAGTTGACACAGCACAATATATTTTTCAGTGTGATTTTTCAAAGAGACAACATCATGTCAGAGTGAGTAACTATGGTTCTTGTGAATTAAGACTCCACCTATAGCAATGAGATAATTAGGAAATAGACCACCCCACAGCTCATGTTGGAGCATTTCTAAAAGGTGCTAATTCAGTGCATGTTGAAAAATGGTAGATCCACACTATGAGGGATGGGAAAATCTTGAATATACAACACTGATAAATCAACATAAACAAAAAGCAGTGATAAATCAGTAGCTCATTATGTCATCGCTAAACATACTTCGAGTGACAATGCACACAAAGAATGTAATATATACAACACTCATGAGTCCTAATGTTCTTGATTCCATCCTATGAGTGATGCCTACAGTGAATGTCATGTGAATTCGGACACCATTATACAGCTCAAAGGAATAAAGCCAACTTTCACACTAGTCTCCATCATGAAACATCACAATCCAACTTTACGAAAAGAGAGCAGAATTTACCACATAAATGTGTAGCAAGATATTTAATTGCATCAAAATAAATAGTGAACATAAAAACTCGAGATTATCGAACTTGAGTGTTACTGTATGGTGTGCAGACCGGCAACAGGAGCATCAATGAACCCAGTTAGGACACTAGGACCTGCCATTGCCGCAAACAACTTCAAAGGCATATGGATATACTTTACTGCTCCAATCCTAGGGGCACTCTGCGGGGCCGGCGTCTACACTTCTGTCAAGCTGCCAGAGGAAGACGAAGATGCCCTCAAGCAGCCTTCAGGAGTACCAAGCTTCAGGAGAGGAGCTATTTAGAAGCTTTTTATCTGATATGGTTTCATAACTTTCTATAAATAGTTGTAAGTATATATGATATATCAGATGGTATGTTTTATGTATGGGCATCAAACATAAATTCGGCCGGATCAAATGATTCCATGATTCCATTACAGAAGAAAAGGCTAAATCACCAACTGCATGAGAGCTACCTTTGTACAAAATTGAATGGCAGATTAAGTCTTCTTCATTGCAAAACATCTTGTTCCTATTGTTTCGCTAGGTCTAACCATGTAACTTCATTTGGAAACAAAAACTATCCTTATTGCATATCAAATCTACCAAGATGTTGGCCACCTGAACTAATATATGCCAAAAGCCCAAAAATGAGAAAACATTCCATATGCTTCTTCCTAGAGAAAACCGCCTCAATGACTACACCTATGAGTCAAGACAAAAGAGCAAGCAAAAGCTTTTGTAGCCACGGAATAACTAGCCATTCAAACTCATCAGGGATGAATACATATAGCTGAACGTTGTAAACTATGTAGTTCAAAGATTTGTTCAAATTGCTCATCTTGAAATACTCTAAAATTCTATAAACATGAAGAATAGAAAACAATAAATAGGGAATGGCGGAGAGAAGGTAAGACAAGACAAATAAAGGAGTTAAGGAACCTGTCTGCCGGAAATGAACGGAACGGCGAAACCAGGAAGACAGGAATTGAAAACCAAGAATCAAAGAGGAAAAGGCAAGAAATGAAATGACAGGCTAACCTGCATGACAAGAACCTTTCAGAAAAAGTGGATAACAAAGATGTTGGCAATTATTAGCCATTTCTAGCCATCAAAGTCGCATCAGAGCCACAAATATAAAGTCTTCTAGGATGCCATGCTGCTGCAAATAGAGGCCATCGCCCTCAACCATTATCTTTGTACCTATGCACAAATGTAGGTAAAGTTATCGATTGGAAAAAGAAACATCAAACTGCATAATCAGCACCTCCGCTCAAAGGATAAGCATAAAATAGGACGATATAAATGTGGCACTGTACATTATACTGACAACGAACAGAGCAAAAAGAGTAGATGGACAGAATCAATCAGCGAGACTGCGAGAGAGTCACTCAACTGAGGCACTGTAGACTTGACATTGAAAATAAACCAACACCACCACCACCAACAAAAATAACAACAACAACAACAACATAGCCTTAATCCCAAAAATGATTGGGGTTTGCTAACAGGGACCAAAACAGAATTTGAAGTGATACAAAAACACACACACACTTCAATGTTTGGTCCTTATCATAAAGATGCGACTAGGGTTTCGATGCGTTGGTCGTCACTCGCCTACCACGCAACTCTCCTCCTTTATCCGGGCTTGAGACCGGCAACGGATGCTACAACCAAAAGTTTCTAACACTCACAAGCGGAGTTAGAATAAAAATACTACGTTAAAAAAGGACCATTGATCTCCCTGTAGACAACGAAGATTATGATCTTGGAAATGCTGGTTTAGAAGCATTCAAGGCACATTACAGCATGCCTCAAAGTACTATCATAGGAATGAATGATAACTGGCAAGACCATTCACATCTCTCGTATTCGAAGGACTAAAATCAGGGGCAATAATGTCTGACTCTCAGAACATCCAGAATTGGAAAACTAAACCAATTACCTCCATCCAAAGGTAGGTTTGAGGATCTTTACTGTGTTGCCTCACGGTTCAAGATCAAGGAGGGTGACGGAGATCCTGTCAAGTGACAACAACAGGGATGAGGGCAAAACTTAAATGATAGACACACTGGCTTTGATAGACTAATGCAAAGATAGAACTCCCTAGCTGTCTGCTCCAGTGTGACCTTGACACATCCTGATCAAGCTGAGAAGCTTGAGACTTCAAGTAAGGAGATAACAGAAAGAGAGAGAAAAGGAGCGGTCGTCTGTAGATCGGCGGTTTCTCTGCTTCACATGAAATTTGAGTCTTTTCTTTTCTTCTCTTTTCTTGAGAGAAACTGAACCCTTTATAGTAAGAAAAAGGTGTCTGTACATTTAATCAGGAACAAAAAAAAAAAAGAACTGACTCTGTGGAATTCCGCCTGTGGACATCTAACATTCAAACTGTCATTGTGAAGCTTCAATTGAAAAAAAAACTCTCAAGCGTTCGTATACTGGGTGAGAGGGAGGGAGGGGGGGTGGAGGGACTATTGAGTGGGCTTATTACTCAATTGCTTCATCAGCAATCATGAAGCAACATTACTGCAGCAACTATGCTCTCAAAGCAAACAACATATATTATAAGAAGTCATACACTAAAACTAAATCATTCCAGTCAACCTAACCACCGTTCTGCGAAAAAGCTACACGCCCTCAAATTGAAATCTTGCGAAATATTGACATTAAATGAGAAAGCTAACCACAATATTGTGGGAAGGAGAAAATCATCTGTCTCAGGATATACATACAAGAGGACTCAAATATTCCTACCTCCAAATCATCAGACACCAAACAATAAGTAATCAACTGGCCCCAGGTTTGACGTAATGCAAAACTCTTCTTGTGAATTGTGATCAACTGATCTCCAATGGAGCTTCACAAACTTTAGATTGTTCAGCAGCACAGAACAGGGGAAACTTAGGGCTTACAAGTTCCCCACTTTACACAGTGCACTTTGAAGATCTGAAATTTTGGCTAACTATTGAACCTAGGGCTTCAGCAGCCGATTGCACCAGCAGTTCTTCCTTCCTTTATGAATTATATCAATGCAAGAAATTTTGAAAGCGGAAAACACCGGGTGACTCGTTCTAGGTGTTCTTTCTCCCTCTTTTGGTGCATTCCTCTTTGTATCCCTGATAATCTAATGACAGTCCACACCTGAGAATTCAAGAGACTATTCATGCTAACACAGGGGCCATATGACAGTCCAGAAATAAGCTCCCAAGCCCAAAAAGATGACTTTTTTTTTTCGCTTAGAAAATCAAGTCACATTAAACATCACATTGGGCAGTTCTTAAACCTAATGTGACGAAAATCATCTAGCCTAGGGTTCTCACATTGAACATTACCAAAGAACAAATGTAATCACCTACCAGCGGAAGGATGCACTACCTTCACCACAAACTTGTACTCCGTAGTAATTTTCGAATCCTGGTAATGTAATCCTCAATTCTTTTCTTTTCTCTCAAAGAAAACACTTAAGGCTGCTAAGGATTCCTCAGAAGCGTTTTTTCTTCCTTTGTTTGAAACATCTCGTGTTTCCTACTACCTAATGCAATCACTATGGAGCCTAAACTTCTTAGTCGAGCTACTTCATTCCAATCTTGTAAGGCCCAATTAAAGCTCCCCAAAAAAAAGAAGAAGAAGCATCGCTAAAACTAATACTCCAACTTCACCATGTTCGCGGGCTTCCTTCTACTACTACTTCTTCTTCTTCTTCTTTCAATTGATTGTTACTAGAGTAGTAATTTTATCAACTAACAACTATAAAGCTACATTCTATTCTCCAACGACTAAGTTAAAGCAACATACTCAACCACATTGACCTTTCAAATTCAATCTCACTTAACTTTTAAACAATTGTGTCCCTAAGGCAAAAGAAACAAAAAAGCCTAGTAACTAATGATGCCTTTAATAGCCCCTTATCACTTTTTCAACATAATAATCAATTCACTTTAATTCAGTTCAGTTCCGAGTTTCACCATTTTCTTTTAAGCTCCCGAATCGCGTTATTTCCATCTTTAGTTCAGTTCAGTCAAGTTCAGTTCTAAAAAAACGGGAGCATAGTAATAACTAAACTAAAATGTATCATACCAATAATTAATTAGAGCAATATGATTAATAATTTATAATTGACTTAGAAAATGGGTCAAACCTTGAAATACGATCAATGATCAAAATCAAACAAGCTCAACCCCACCACGGCCCACACCACTCTTCTTCTGAGCCCACTTCAACCAGCGGCCCAACAAATAAACCCTTCTAGTCACCATAATCAAAACACACCCCAAAACAACTCCGACAAAGTCAGCCACAGCATCCTTAACCGACGCCCCAGAAGAGTTAAAGTACCCAAAATGGTCCGCAACCTCCTTGGCAGCGCCTATGAAAAGAGAGAGAGTGGAGCCGAAAAGAGTGGGGTGGGACCGGAGGAAAAGGAAAGAGGGCGGGGAACGGGAGAATAAGAGAGAGAATGTTAGTGTGAGGGTGAAGGAGAAGAGTATGTGGTGGAGTTTGTCGGGCGATGTCCATGGGTCCCACTCTTCGGGGTTTGTGCCCTTCATTTAAGTTTTGGTTTTGGGGGATATTTGGTGCCGGCGGGAAGTGGTAAAAGAAGAAATAAATGAAGGGTGAGCCTTTATAATAATAAACAAAACGTTTCAAATCATTTCAATTTAACGGTGTATGAAATGAAATCAATTGAAACTGAACTGAACTGAACTGAAATAAATTGAATTGAAATGAAAAAAAATGAAGATAGTTATAATTATAATTAAAAATTAACTGAACCAAATTGAAAAAAACTGAAATATGCTAAACTGAACTGAAAAAAACTGAAAGATGCTGAACTGAACTAAAAAAAACTGAACTTTAATACTACCGACGAACAAAACACAGCCTAAATCAATTTATTATTATTATTATTATGAGTTGATAATTCAATTTAGTTGTGGGCTTTTTTCTTTTTTGTTTTGAGGAAAGTTGTGGGCTTCATTTTGTGACCCATGTATATTCGTTAGTCTTTTTTTTCAATGTTGGTTGTAAAGTCGCCAAAGTTCTTTTGTGTTCGTTGACAAGTCTAGCTAAAACGACACACACAATAGGCAGTGCCTACTTCAGTTAATCATGATCTAAGTTTTTTTTTTTGATGGGATTCAAGGATGATTAGCTAATTTGAAGATGAGTTCTTTTTTTTTTTGAATCAGAGGTTGTACTACTCATTCATATACTAATTATTATTCAAGTTAAAGTCCTTTGAGGTATTTTATCCAAATGATCAAATAAGGCTGTGTTTTATTCGTCGGTAGTACTTTAGTTCAGTTTTTTTCAGTTTAGTTTAGTATTTTTCAGTTTTTTTCAGTTCAGTTCAGTTTAGTTTTAGTTATAGTTATAACTGTCTTCAGTTTTTTTCAGTTCAGTTCAGTTTTTTTTTCAGTTTTTTTCAGTTCAGTTCAGTTTCAGTTTATATCATTTTAGCCGACCAAAACACACCCTAAATGATGGACGAAACCGAATTTCTGACAATGAGTAAACATTTATAATGCATTATGCATGATTAATTGAAAGTCTAAAATACAATGAAATTGTAGGAGGATGAACCGAGTAACATCACGACCGCAAAAAGTTAACGAGTCTGGAACGTTATGTTGTCGAAGCATTTGCTCCCTAGTCCCTACATTGCAGATGTTGCTAGTTAGACCGAGTCACTTGCATGATTTGCACATTTTGCGGCAAGATCAATCGTGTAATCGGTCGATAGTTCTACTATAAACTGAAATTAAGCGGTAAAGCACAACTTCTAGCTAGCTGTCTTGCTAATCATAGCCACAATAACATATACTCCGTATAACACGTGCAAAGGTTACAAAAACATTTGGGAAGTGTTAGTACGTAGTTGATCACTAAGCAGTGTAAGCACTGGGGGTTAGTGACTAGTCAATTATGCAAAAAGTGTATCTATCTCTGTACTAATCTAATCGGGATCATTCGAGATTTGTAAGAGCAATTTTTTTTAAGTATTAATAAATCATGAATGATTGAATGATCGAATTATAATGTTATGTTACACAAATTGGCACCCCATTATATATATTTTTTTTTTTTGGTGTAAAGGGGGCACTGAGGCCGGTAAGAATCGAGCCCCCAACCTTAAGGCTTGAAGGTGTGATCTCTACCACTTGAGCAACTCACTCTTCTTACTTGCACAACTATTCTAAAAAAAAATACATAACCATTCTCTTTTTATAAGTCCAATCCGAGGCAGTTTTTTTTGGCTCCTTATAGAAAAGTCTTCTATTCACTCTCATTTTTGCCGTGTAGTTGAACTCTGAAAGTCTCTCTGAGTATGCAATTTAATTTGTGATCGATGACAGAATTGAAGCAGAAGTTACCCGAGGCAAAAAAGTGATTTTATAAGAAACGAACGAAAGAATTACAAGCTACAACATGAAATCTCTAATATTTTCACTGCTATCTTCCTCTCTTGAGTCTAGCTTTTCTTCTCAGCGTACATTCTTTAGGTAGACCTTCATGAAACCTCCACTTATCGTTACAATAATTATAAGTCATGTAGTTGTCTTGCACCCATCTCATCTTCTCCAAGCTCTGTGCATCCAGCTCCTCCATCAACCATGCATTTTCCGACACCGAAAGCCGGGGATCCGACCCACCGGAGGAGGATTCATTGACCCAAACACAGGCCTGAGCACTAAAGTTCCTATAAGAAGCAACGAAAGGAGCCTTGGACCAATCAGTATGTACCCTACCCCCTTGGGTAGCCCAATCATCAGCATTCCACAAACTTGAGAATATTCTCATTGGTTGTTCTTTTGGAAATGACACTCCAACGTTCTTATATTCCCTCATTGGTAAGCCATCCACGAAGAAAACAATCCTCAAAGGTGTCCATAGTATTGAATAGCTATGAAAGTCTGCAGTAGGATCAAACCATAGATAAAATTGTTGCTCGCGGTTGCCTTTCCCTTGGCTATAGATATTGGTGTGTATGGTGTAAGGTTGGCCACTTACGTTACCCAAGAACTCGAAATCGATCTCGTCGTGGGCGGTTCCATTGGAGGACAAGTAAAATGTTGTGACAGTGCCTGCTGAGTTATCTGCAATAAGCTTGATCTGCATTTCAATCTTCGCGAATAAGTACTCATTTTTTGATTGGAATCCTGAGCCTGAGTACTTGTCTAAGGAGAGTGTAAGAAGTGAACCATTTTCATGGAATTTGCCTCTGTCGTCACCCCAAGAAATCTCAAAATCTTTGGCTAAACCTCCCATGATATCCTCTTTAACCTTAATTTCGAGTGGCGGGGGAAGAAGTTCCATCTTGGGGGGATATGTATGAGGAGGTGGTGGATTCACTGGTTGAATTTTTTTCTCTATTTCTAATTGATTAATTCTTGGGAATGGAAGAATAGGTGAAGGTAAAGTCATGGATTTAATTTGTTGTGAAGGGAGGGATTTCTCATGCAGTGAGATTGAGCTTTCTAAAGTGAAATAAACACATAAGATCACAGCCAAGCCAATGAATGTATGGAGTGAACATAATGACGGTATACATGTAGAAGAAGATGAAGATCGGTTCATATGCATGAGAATACTTGTTGAACAAACTTTTGAGGGGGAGAAGAAAACCTTTTACACAATGTATATGAGTATATCCCTTAATTAACATATGTCTACTCGAAAGATGGTATACTATGTATGTTAAACGTGAAGAAAAATAGTAGCATTAAACAATTTTTGATAAGCTGCTTTCTTCTGAATTTGAGTTGTTTCTTTGTATGGTAAGCTGAAATATGTTTGTGGAAGATCAAATTAGTTGATGAAGAAAGGGAAATAAGTCATTAAAAACAAACAATGTTTAGGAGGTCAAGTGGTTGGCTAAAGGAAGAAAAGTGGTGGAGAGGAGAAATTTTAAAGGTAGTAACGAAGGTTTATATCATTAGCCCAGTATAAGCGGATGTGTTTGTGGTAAGAGAGGGAGCTGCCCCATGAAATACGTTGCTTCACTCATTTTTAGTCAGAGAGGGTGCATCCATGCATTCTCATAGCAGGGGTAAGCACTGCGTCACATGTTCAAATTAATTGATGAAATACGGTTCCCATTTTAAAAAAAAAAAAACTGGAAAAATATTATGTACATCCTCATCCCGAGCTAACCCATTAATCGGGCCATTGGAGATTACTACACTAGGTTGAAGTCATTGTTCTTGTTGTTGGGCAACTACAAATGCATTGCCCATAGTGTATACTATTGAATTGAACATGGATTAATCGAGCGGTGAAGTGGTTTGATGTAGTGTATATATATGAGTAAAGAAAGATTGTATCACGCAAACTAGGTTAAATTATATATAAACGCAACGTGAAACACACCAAAATCTATATCCTAATAATGTTTCATCAATCAAGCTACGTGTAAACTACTAAACTTGCATGTATAACTTTCAATCAAAATGTAACATTGTCAAATAAGAACTTTCACCGGTGCACAATCCAGAACTTTTATCAACATGACACAATTTTCAATATGACACGCCATAACACAACAATGTCGCATAACGTACTATCACCTACACAAGATATTCCAATTACCAACATAACAGAACGTATCGTCTTGAGCCCTATGTATGTAACCCCACCCATACAGTTACTTGTGCACCGTATCTTTGTGTTGCTTATACAAGGTCTTTTTTAGGACAGCCGTATAGCCATTGACATCACACATCTGGAAGCACGAGCCATGCGACTTGACATGCTTTTTAAGCTCCTCTGCATTAGCAAATCCCTTGGAAGAGCCACCACCTTTTTTGGTCAAACGCTTTTCGCAAATAGTACAGAATACCATCTGATTTATTCAAGAATAAAATAATCAGTAAATTAATCAGTAAACTAAGATAGAATTCAATTCATTTCCTTTCTTTAATACGTAAATAAATTAGCATGATAATCATCGTCTATACAATGATATATTACTCATAACTCACGCTGAGTTGTCATTTTCATTAATACAAGTTTATAATATATTATATATGATTAGGATACTATATTATATATTACAAAATAATATCGCGTGTAAAGAAAACATAAACAAGAGGCCGATAAAATTGATATTAGGAAACATAGATGTGAAAATACATATGAAAACAAAATGTATAACTTAGCATGCATATCAAAATGACAACAACAACAACAACAACCCAATCTAGTCCCATGGCAAAATTTTAGGAGTTGGGGAATGTGTATTGAAAGTTAGGTCAAGGTAGGTGTAAAATGCGAATAATGAAGCAAAGTAGATATAGACACACAAGCTAGGAATGGTTCTATTTCTTTTTATCTTTTTATTAAAACCTCAGAATGACTCACTAGAGTGAGATATATGTGTAAAATAGAGTGAAGTAAGGTTATATATATAGACACCACTAAGATTAGGTTGAGGGATGGATTAATTCATCTTTGTGTTTAATTTAACGTACCAACTATAAATTGGGGTGAGTCAACTCATTTCTATGTTTAGCATTACGTACCAATCAACTACTACCCTAACTTTTTTTAATTGAAACACAATTTTTGCTCTTTAATGTAAGTAATTCGTAACAAATGAATGAACTTGATTCAATTACGTTGAACATGGGATAAACAACAATAACAACATCACAATGAAGTCCCATCAGAGATGGGGTATTGAGGGAGTCTGATGTACGCAGCCTTACCCCGATTTGAAAAATCGGGAGACTATTTCCAAAATTTCCCACTGAGTACCTGTAAGAGAACTCTTTATGCATGTAATGAAAAATCATTAGAAACCAACGTAACCATAAAAACAACAAATATTTACTTGCCGAAGGACCATCTAAAGTCGCCCATGACAAATGTTTTATACCGAAGGACCATGAAGAGATAGCCAAAAGACTCCACCATGCATAATCATATAGCTGATTGTTGGTTGTTAATTGTGTGTGGGGGATGCAAATCTGAAATCCACCAAAATCAATCGTTGGGAGCTGCGAGCTTCACTTATATTATGTCGAAAGACCCAAGTTTTCCAATAATCCATCATATAGAGTGTATACAGTGTTGCAATCCCGACAAACATCTAACAATTTACAATAAGTCAAACTCCACCTCCAATGATGTCCAATATTGATCACCTGATCTATCAAAGCACAATATCTTATCGGCAACGGCACAACCAATTGCCAGAACAAAAAAATCACTAGGAGCCAATTCTAATACAACAGCTTTGAACAAAAAATGTTTGCGACACCACACATTATTTCGTACGTCTTTATCATGGGTGTCATCTTCATCAATATCATCGTCTTCATCAGCAAGGGAAAAATGTGATACTAAGAGCTTTAAATGAAACACTTAGGTACTATAGTTGATAAGTTGAGGATGCAAGTGCGAAAAAACATAGCCTATATATACTCCCTTAGCTTACTTCACTCTACTTTGCACATATATTACACATATATCTCACTCCGCAGTGGCATTATGATATAAAGAAACAGAAGCATTCTTAGCTTGTGTGTCTCTATAGTCTCTTATCTTTCCCTACTTTGCTTCATTATTCACACTATAACGGTACACTTGCATATGTCTAATTTTCAAAAGACATTCCCAAACCCCATAATCTTGCCATATCTCTCAGTTATTCTCATGTGCATGCTAATTTGTACATTTCATATGTGTTTTCACATCTATGTTTCCTAATATCAATTTTACCCTCTTGTTTATGTACTATTCCAGTACATGTATACGTTAGTTATTCAATACTGATTTGATTATATTTTTTATTATTATAATTATTAGATGGTACAATGCAACATTTGTGTCCAGAAGAGGGGAGGAGAGGGGGGAATATGAAGCGGAGGATTTCCGAAGTTGAAGGGCCTAAGTAGACCTGTTAGTTCGAGCAGGCGGGTCGGGTTCGGGTTCGGT
>ONZK01003687.1:1442-15556 GCA_900322385.1 Pharnaceum exiguum
CGAAATCCACCTTGGGCGTCTAGCGCCAGAAACAGGCGACAACCGCCGGAGTTTGGGCGGACAAAATCACCAAACCTTCCCCGTGTCGTCGCGTCATGTCCTTGCATGCCACCATCTATCAAACTCAATGCCTTGTATGTAAGTCAAGCCTAAATGTATGCCATGACAACCAAATTATGTGTCGAGTAGCCTAAACCTTTGTCAAGTCTACCCCAATTGCATGCCAAGTCCACCCCAAATGTGTATCAAATTTCCTAAATTGTATGTCGTGTCAAGCCCATTACATGTCATAGTGTGTCAAGCCAAGCAAAATTTGTCTCAAGTTGCCTTACATGCATGTCAAGTTACTTATTTTCTGTGTCGACTCAAGACCATGTACATCCCAAGTCATGTCAACTATGTCAAACCTTTACCACGTCAAACTTTGTCAACCCATATCAACCCATGCATGTCAAAACTACGTCGAAACCATGCCAAAATCTCATCAAAACACATCCACACACGCACGTCCGCGCATTCTCACTGCGTCGCGCCTTGCATCCTCTGGATGACAGCACACGTCGTCACTCCCCTCTCCTTTGTCGAACGTTGTCATGTGTCACCCCTCTCCCATTGTGTCGATTCATATCTCCCACATGTCGAGCCACTCCCATTCCCCTTGCATTGTATGTCCTACATTGTCGTGTGTTGAGATATTCCTCAATTCCTCGTGTGAAGTCCACTCTCCCACAATTGTCACGTGTCAAGTCTTCTCTTCTGTCCCCATGAGTTGTGTCGAGTAATCACCATTCCCACACGTCAAGTTCAAACATGTGTCATATATATGCCAAGTTGTATCAATACATGTCATGTATGTCGTAATGTGTGTCGAGCCATGTCTAAATATGTGTCGATCCATATCAATGTGTATGTCGTGTATACCTAAATGCATGTCGAGCTATGTCAATATTGTGTCAATGCATGCCGTGCATGTCCATACGTGTGTTGAGCTATCAAAACATGCATCCTACACTCCTTTGTCACGTCAAATTTGGTTGTTCGCCTTCCTTCTCTCCTTATCGAGTCGGTCCTTCGTGTCAAGTCCATGCATACTCCCTTATCGCCACCCAAATTACGTGCCAAATGTTCCATCCCCTCTCATGTGTCATTGCATGTGATCATACTCCTTTGTCGTGTGTCATTGCATGTCAACATTCCTTTGTCGCATGTGTCACTAAGTGTCATTGGTGCGTCCCACGTCATTATATGTCACCATCCACTTTTCCTATTCATCCCTTCATGAATCATTATGTGTCATCCGTTCATTCTCACGTCGTCACATGTTCATTCCCCGTGTCATTGCATGCCCTTCACTCCCTTTCATGCGCCATTATGTGTCATCCAATCATTCTCATGACGTCACATCCCGTCGAATGTCATTGTCCATTCCTCGTGTCGTTACATATCACCCACCATTTCTCGTGTCGCTGCATGTCTTCCCTTCTCCATGTTGTGTTGCAATGTGTCATTTCTTCCCAACATTGTGTCATACATTGCTTTACATCATGCATCGCGTCTCATATCACGTCAACTGTCGCACTCCTCCTGCTGTGTCGTAGCTTATGTCGTCCTCTGCTCATCTATCATGCTTTGTGCACATCCATGTCTTATACACATTGTCAATTCTTCTCCCATATCGACCATTAGGCCTTGATCTCTCATTGTCGCGTCATACATGTTGTTCATCTGTTCCTCAAAACCAAGTCAAGTCCTTCATTCTCACCCTTGGTCTTCCCTTAGCATCAACCAAGTTGACCTCTCTTGTCTTAAAGTCGGTCACTTCAAAATTGTCCTTGCACCTCGACCTCCCTGGTCCTAGAGTTGGTCACGTTGAACATCCCTTGTTTAGTCATAACATTGATCGACATTCCATCGTCCTAGAGTTGGTCACATCGACCATCCCATGTCTAACGTCGCAGAAATGCACTCCCTTTTGCCCTAATGTGAATCATGTTGACCTACCATTGACCTAGCATTGGTTACATCGACCTTCCCATAGTATTGGTCTAGTCGACCTCCCTATTCCATGGTGTCGACCAATTTGACCTCCACATACCATAGCATTGGTCTATTTGACCTCTCCATTTCCTGGTGTCGACCATTTTGACCTCTTCACATACCATAGCATCGGTCTAGTCGACCTCCCCATTCCATGGTGTCGATCAATTTGACCTCTCCACTTACCATAGCCTCGGTCTAGTTGACCTCCCCATTCAATGATATCGACCAATTTGACCTACACTCTCCATAGCATTGGTCTAGTCAACCTCTGTCCCCATTCCATGGTGTCAACCAATTTGACTTTCCAAATTCCATAGCATTGGTATAGTCGACCTCCCCATTCCACGGTGTCGATTAATTTGACCTCCCTACTCCATAGCATCGGTCCAGTCGGCTTGTTGTCGGCCAATGTGACCTCTATATTTCATAACACCAATCTAGTTGAGCATAATATCTTATTGTGCTTGTCGAGTCGACCTTTCTATTAGTCATGTCGACCTTGCCTAGTAGATGTCGACCCTCACGCCTCTGCAATGTGTGGTGGCCATGTTGGCCTTCCCTGTCTCATGTCTCCTGCATAAATGTGTGTCGGCTATGTTGGCCTTTCCTCTTCCATAAAATCATGCAACGCCTATTTCATCCTCGTGTCTTGCTTCACTCACTACATGTGTTGTGTCAATACTGGCGCTTTGCTTGAAGTTTCACTAACTTCACACGATCACACACTCACTTCCGTAACACTTTTGAAAACCATGGTCTGTCCTCGTAGTTACATGCGTTGTCGTAGTCGTCCGTCCGTCAGAAAAAAAGAAGCAGACCCACTAACTCCTCTTAAAGTCGAACCCATTGGTTCCTAGGGTACTTCACTACAGTTTCATGTCACCACTAATTATGAATTTAATTGGTCATTTTAATTTTAGTTTAATTTATTTTTCATCAAATACATGATCATTTTTAAATTATCAATTACATTTAATAATAAATGTTACATGTTTATTTAATTAATTTTATAAGAATTCTTTAATGTTAATTATAGAATACGTATAAAAAATAGTGATGAAAGATCATAAGCTTTTGTTATATTTGGGTTTAAATAAACAAGTAGACATTCCTTTTTGTATACAACTTTATAAAATTTTGTTTTACTAGAACATTATTTATTCTTTTGTAACATCTAACATTATGGTTTTTCTTTTTTTACATTTTTAAGAACCCGGTACCCAGTATCCTAACCGGACCGGATACCCGGTTCGGATGCTCACATCACAGTCACCACTACCCAGTAACCACCACCACCAGAGTACCAGACCAGTCACTCAGTCACCCCGTTTCATTTCATTTCATGTTGCACTCCACTCTCCCTCCCTCTTTAGTCTTCACCAAATAAATCTCAAAACCTTAAACCCTAAGATGGCATAGTCAAGTCAGTCACCTCATCTCACACTCACTCACATAACTCATTTAACTCACATAAAATCATACAGTACCAAAGATCAAACCGACCTTTCTATTATTATTTTTTCCCCCAGCACAGCACGTATAACTAACTCAACTCATTTAATCCCACAAAACAAAATCAAAATGGTTCACATTATTTCTCTCAAAAAACTAAGGGTTGTTGTTTATCCATCTTCATCTTACCAACAACAACAACCCTTCAATCTCATCACAAAGTCATTCTTCTGCTCAGAAACACCAAATACAAATTCTGAGACTGACCCAGTTGTCCAATCTGATGACACAACCCCAATCCCAGCTGACGTGGCGGTGGCCCCACTCCCACCCTCAAAACAGGGGAGAAACAACAGAGGTAAGCAAAGGGCCCCAGAAAAAACAGAGGATATAATATGTAGAATGATGGCTAACAGAGTATGGACAACACGTTTACAAAACTCTATACGTAATTTAGTCTCACATTTTGACAAGTCATTGGTTTTTAGTGTCCTAGACCGTGCTCGGACCGCTGACCACGCTCTCCGGTTCTTCCGCTGGGTGGACCGCTCCGGGTTGTTTAAGCACGATAGAGATACCCACATGAAGATCATTGAGAGGTTAGGGAAAGCGTCGAAACTTAACCATGCTAGGGGAATTCTAATGGACATGCCTAGTAAAGGTGTTGAGTGGGATGAGGACATGTTTGTTGTGTTGATTGAGAGTTACGGTATGAGCGGCATTGTGCAAGAGTCTGTTAAGGTGTTTAATCTGATGAAGGAGATTAATGTTCCCAGGACGGATAAGTCGTATGATGCCTTGTTTAAGGTGATTTTGAGGAGAGGGAGGTATATGATGGCTAAGAGGTATTACAATAAGATGATCGAGGAAGGGATTGCGCCGACTAAGCATACGTTTAATTTGTTACTCTGGGGTTTTTTTCTTTGTCACAAGGTTGAGACCGCGAATAGGTTTTACGAGGATATGGTTAGTAGGGGGATTATGCCGGATGTGGTTACGTATAATACGCTGATTAATGGGTATTATAGGGTCGGTAAGGTTGAGGAGGCGGAGAAGTTTTTTGTTGAGATGAAGGGGAGGAGTATTGTTCCTACTGTGATTAGTTATACGACTATGATGAAGGGTTATGTGGCGGTAGGGAAGGTGGATGACGCGATAAGGATGTTTGAGGAGATGAAGAGTTTTGATGTTAAGCCGAATGCTGTGACTTATACCACCCTTTTGCCTGGGCTTTGTGATGCGATGAAGATGTCTGAGGCTAAGATGGTGTTGAAGGAGATGGTGGAGAGGCATACTTCTCCGAAGGATAATTCCATTTTTATTAAGCTGATGAGTTGCCAGTGCGAGTCAGGTGACTTGGATGCAGCTGCTGATGTTCTTAAGGCTATGATTAGGTTGGGCATTCCTACTGAGGCTGGGCACTACGGGGTCTTGATTGAGAACTACTGTAAAGCTAAAGATTATGACAAGGCTTTGAATTTGGTGAACAAGCTTATGGAGAAGAAAATCATCACGAGGCCTCAAAGCACGTTGGATTTGGAGCCTGGTGCCTATAATACAGCTATTGAGTATTTGTGCGGTAATGGTCATACTGGTACAGCTGAAACTCTGTTTCGGGAGCTGATGAAAAAGGGTGTCCTGGATCCCATTGCCTTCAACAACCTGATACGTGGGCATTCTAGAGAGTCTAACCCCGAAGCCGCTTTTGAAATTCTGAAGATCATGATTAGGAGAGGGGTCCCGTCTGAAGAAGATGCTTATAAGTTACTCACTAGCAGTTTCTTGAAGAAAAGTGAACCAGCAGATGCCAAAATGGTTCTTGATAGTATGATTGAGAATGGCCACGTGCCTGATGCAGCCTTGTACAGAACAGTCATGGAAGGTCTGTTCAATGATCAGAGGGTGCAAACAGCAAGCCGTGTGATGAAGACTATGTTGGAGAAGGGAGTGACAGAGAACATGGACTTGGTTGCTAAAATTTTGGAGGCGCTGCTCATGAGAGGTCATTTGGAAGAAGCTATTGGAAGAATTGATCTCCTTATGCACAGTGGGTATGCTCCTGATATTGACCACCTGTTATCAGTTTTAAGCGATAAGGGAAAGACTATTGCAGCTCTCAAGCTCTTAGATTTTGCTTTGGAAAGAGATTACACATTAGACACCTCAAGCTATGAGAAGGTGTTGGATGCTCTTTTGGCTGCTGGAAAAACCCTTAATGCATACTCAATCCTTTGCAAAATATCAGAGAAAGGTGGCAAGACTGATATGAAAAATTGCGAGAGCCTAATCAAGATACTTGCAGAAGAAGGGAACGGTAAGCAAGCAGATGTCCTTTCAAGATTGGTGATGGGTGGTGACAAGGGTCGGACTACAAAGAAAGGGAAGAAACTGGGACCTGTAGCTTGATCTTGTTTTTGGCATTCTGGGTTGTCAGGTTGAGTTGAAACTCCCTCACATTGTCTTTCGAATTCTTTTTTTCTTCCCTTGTTTCCTTGCGTTCAGGGCAAATCTTTGTTTTGTTTTCTTTTGTTTGGATGAAATTGGTTAGACAGTGCTGTTTAGAATTGAAACTGAACTTGGTTTGGTACCTGAGTTGTTGAGAAAATAATTTGGAGATATACTATGCCTGCTCATTACAGTGTAATCATCCTCTATGTTTCAAAGAATTGAAGCACGGGATTTTGACTCGTCTCCAAAAGTTTCTTAGTGCAATTGAAAACTGTATTCTTAGTCAATATGGCTTTGTGGTATTGCTTAATGTTGACAGTGATTTTTTTTTTGGTAGTCTATGAAGGAATTGTGTCGTAGGAGGGCCTGTCGGTTTCTTCTCTCATTTTTCATCTATCTATTCCATTTGGTTAATAGTTGGTATCATGTTGTCTCTTATGTGAGATATTTAACTTATTATTCAAGTTCTGCATTGGATCAGGAATTGCCTTAGCTTGGTGCAAAGTTATGTTTCTTCTTGCCTGTTGGAGTTTTCAACAAGTGGCTAAACTGCCCTGTATATTTTCTGCAACAGCCAGTTAAAATGGTTTCTGAAATTGTGACCAGCTTGATTCATCATTTTTTCTATTTTCTTCTTTAGTTTCCGCTATATGTTGATTCTGTTGGTGAAGAGTTTACATTTACCTGTTATGAACACGAACACTTGATTTTTTAGAAAACTGTTGCATGAAGGAAAGTACCCTGTTTCGTTTGCTGGTTGATACATGAAAGCTTCAAAGGGTTCGTCACGTTTAGCTTCGGCCTGATGGAAAGTGGTCCACACCCTTTGGAGTTTTGGTAACTGAATTACTCTTGTAGTCTTATTGTCAGTTTTAATGTACCCCATCCGAGATGGGATTCGACTGAGTTGTTGTGGTTGTGGTTGTGGTTGTGGCTGTTGTTGTTGAATCGGTCGAGCAGATATCTAATTTTACAGCTCATTTCTGCCTTTCCGACACCTTCTATTCATATATCTTGTTTTTCCAGCCTTTATATTATATTCATCAAATCAACATGTGATCCCAACAAATGTGTATTTTTTGTTCCCAAAAAAAATTCTTTGTTTGGAGAGGGCCTTGAAGTTGGTTTTTTGGTCCCGCACGGCTACAGCTGCCACTGCCTGCTAGTTCTGTGATAATCACGCTGGAAACGTGGAGAAGATGTGGCTTTTTTTTATGAGTGCAAGTCACTGTCTAATCTTTATTTTGTTCCTTCAAATGGACATCATTTTAGTTGTTTATTGATGATGTGCTCGTTGAAGTGGTTTCTTTCTCAGTTTCTCCATTACTTATTTACATCAGTTCCCTATTCGCATTCTCAACTCTATTATGAGCTGTTTCCAAATCACTGACTATCTTGGTTGGCTTGTATAGTTGTATGAATTATATCTTATTTTACAAACTTGACGAATATCTTTGTCATAGAAGATAAATAATCAAGATATGGCGGGAACATAGTTCTCTGCCTGATCTTTTACACTGGTATTGTTTACGATATACTCCGTACTAAATTAGGATATGTAGGCCCCTGGCCAGTTCTATTTTATCTGGTTAGTATGTCAATCGATTTGACGGGGACAGGTGACCAAATTAGTCAGGTTTGAAGAACAAAGGAAAATTTGTCCCTGATGCTAATTCTTAAGGTCTTACACCTGCCAGGAAGCTAGTAGTTATACTAGTTTCCTACTTCAGATAGAAGTTCGATATGGTTGAATTCAACTTAATGTTTTCAGTAGTCACTACAACAACTAGAACTCTCTACGTTAAGCAAGCATAACTTTCTTACAGCGCACATACAGTGTACTAAGAGATGTTCACTTGGAACTGTATTTTCTGCTCTTTCTAGTCACTAGAAAGTTGGTTTGCTTTCTCTCACTTTCAGCCCTTCCTTTCTTCTGAATGTTCAGCTGAGTTCAGTTTGATTTACTTTTAATTTGCATAGAAGTTCGAGTTTTTTTTTTTTGCCAGAGTTACAACATTCAAGTGAGTGATCAGAGTGAGAGATCAATTTAGACATGGGTGACACAAACGAAACTTTGGAGGCTGTGTTGAAAGAAGCTGTGGACTTGGTATGGAAACAAACATGTTTCATTCATTTATTATTATTGCACATGTTCGTGTTTTGCTTAGTTCAGTCCTGGGTTGTTCTCGTTTTCTGTTTTTATAATTGCAGTTTCTTTTTTTTCCGAGTTATTGTAGTTTCCATGATTTTTTATGTATTTTTCTCTCTACACTAGTCCAGTGAACGTCTCACTTCTTGTCGTTCTTATAATCCGACTATGTTGGCATGTTTACAACAACAGCAACAACCGAGTGTAGATCCCCATTCAATGGGGGTGCTCGGGTCAGGATGTACGCAACCTTACCGAGATTGACCAACTGCTACATTGTAAGTATTGACTTCCAACAACTTCACCAAAAATAAGAAGTATTGGGTTTTCATAGCCATTTCTCTATAGTCCATAATCACCTAAAGCTGAAATATGGAGATAACTCTTTCAACGGCATAGGCACTGGACCTATGTTGACATGTTTGATAATGGAATTATTGGTAACTTTCATTCGAGTCTTGGTTGAAAATTCATGTTTTTTTTTCTTCTTCAATGACTAATTCATCTTAGTGGTGTTACTGAAAAGTGAAAATGAACGAAGATGAATCTAGAAGACTCTTCAACAGTTCAGCCTAGATATGAATGACTGCTAGTGCCCTCTTTTCATTTGGCTTCTTTTCTTTTGTATTAATTTTTTTTCCATTCTTCTGAGCTCCCTCCTTTTGTCCATTGTTTCATGGTTTTGCCCATCAGCTATGGGAGCCTTGGTTTCATGCACTCAGTCCCTCTTTATTGCTGTAGAGGCAGAATGTTTGCATAATTTGTATTTTTGTGTTAATCTGTATATAATACATGCCTTTTTGTCCTGAGATCATGAAGTTTCCCTGCTGTATCTTTATGCTTTGGACATTGATGTTTTTCTCACTTTTGGTTTGTTTGAATTTGATTTCAGGAAAATGCACCACTCGAAGAAGTGTTTCCGCAACTAAAATGTAAGCGAGATGGGCTCACAACAGAGGCAACTCTAGAGAGATTGCAAATTTGTGGTCCTAACAAGCTTGAAGAGAAGGAGGTACTTTGTGTTGACATTGGTCTTCAGGAGTTCTGTTTATTCTTTGTTTCAGTGGGTTCGGATTTTCTAGCCACTCATCATGCTTTGCATTACATATCCTGTTCTTTTCTACCTCCAAATTACAACTTTGCAGGAACGCAAGATTCTGAAGTTAATTGGTTTCATGTGGAATCCTCTCTCTTGGGTGATGGAAGCTGCAGCAATCATGGCAATCGCTCTTGCTAACGGAGGAGTAAAGCTTATATTGACTTTTATATCTGTACTGAAGCTGTGATTGAATATACATACTCCATCCTTTCTCGACCGTTTTCTAAGTCTTCAAATGATGTTAACTACTGCTTGAACTTCTGAAAGACCGTGTCTTCAGTAGCTGCCAAAGAGATCAGAACGGACATGTGAATATATGATAAAACGATTCTGCTGTTTTTTACTCTATGACTCCTCTGGCTTTCCGGTTTCAGCATCAGACTACTGAATATGTTGACTAGCTAGTCTCTTACTAGTGACTGTCTTAGGAAGTTGACTTCAAACTGTTATGGTCCAAGAACTGCAAGCTGTATGCTCTTGTTGATGTAGGATCGAGATACTTTCCTTGGATAAATAATTTTTTTAACTGAAGTAGTAACCTGCATGAAACAGTTTCTTTTCTGTTTCTTTTCGTCTTTTTTTTTTTTGGCGGGAGCTTATAGTGCTAATCCGAATTGTTGCATGTAATATTATTTTTCTTACATGACTTGTTTCTATACATGTTTTAGCGCTTATTTCGGCCATCTGCTGAGCCGTTCCATCTTTTCCTTTCCCCTACACCAGGTACTCAAATAATTAGTAACGAAGAACCAGATGTAAAGGTTAAGGGTTTCTCATTAGGCCTTGGCTGCATGAATTTGCAGGGAAGGCCACCTGATTGGCAAGATTTTGTTGGAATCATTACTCTTCTGGTTATCAACTCAACTATAAGTTATATTGAGGAGACTAATGCTGGTAATGCTGCTGCTGCTCTAATGGCTCGTCTGGCTCCCAAAGCTAAGGTATATGTAACAATTACGACTTAATTTGGTCCTGAGTATAATTCTGCGGTTATCTGTATCTTCTTTTTTTTGAAAAAAATAATGCTTGCAGGTGCTTCGTGATGGGAAGTGGAGTGAACAGGACTCTTCTATTCTTGTTCCAGGTGACATAATTTCTATTAAGCTTGGCGAAATTATCCCTGCTGATGCCCGCCTGATGGATGGCGATCCTTTGAAGATTGATCAGGTTGATAACAGTAACAGCTCTATAATTGAGTCAGTAGAACATTTACTGCTGGTTGCTCATAGCCATTCTTATCTGTCAATGCAGTCTGCCCTCACTAGTGAGTCTCTTCCTGTGACCAAATACCCGGGTGATGGTGCCTACTCAGGCTCTACTTGCAAACAGGGAGAGATAGAGGCTATCATCATCGCCACAGGTGTCCATACTTTCTTTGGGAAGGCTGCTCACCTTGTCGACACTTCGAACCAAGTTGGCCACTTTCAGAAGGTGGGTACTCTTATGAGTTTGACCTTCTAAGAGCTTATCTTAATTTTCACTTAGCATGTACTATAAAAGCTTACGATTCACATTTGTTGCAAATCTGCTGGACTCTCGTACATTGATTTTTGAAGCAATATGCGGACTGAAGCATTAAATAAATCTTCTTTTTTGGTCTGATTCGCCAATATTTATGGACAAACTCACACAGGTATTGTGTAATTGTCGCTTATAAGTGATGGCTCAAAAGCAGAAACGATTATTAAGTATGAGCCTGGTTAGCATCTGACCAGTCTCAATCTATTCATTTTCGGCACAGCTATGCAGTAAGGTTCATTATTTACTAATTGATGAAACGCTGATCTGCTGTACCTCAGTATTCAGGAAGAGTATTATCTCATCATCTCAACAAGGGAGAAGGTAAATCCTAAAGCTAAGTTGGATAAAAAAATGACACGAAGCTATCCTCTAGCTTCAGAAATTTAATAAATGTTCATCGCTTACGAACTATTCTAACTACTATTGCTGTGCTGTCTGTAACTATGGCTATAGGCTCCCATCGCTTATCCCAGCAGGTTGGGTGTAAATAAGTCTTCTCTCGTATTAAATTGGACGTGCTAGGAATAATCTCAGATACTTAATTCCGGGTTCTTCTCTCCAGGGTGCAATTACTAAAAGAATGACTGCCATTGAGGAAATGGCAGGGATGGATGTGCTTTGCAACGATAAAACTGGAACTCTTACATTAAACAAGCTAACTATTGATAAGAACCTGATCAAGGTTTGTTCTGAATTGCTTCTGCAATTAGCTGACAATGTGGAGAAACGAAAAGCCTTTTTGATCCTTCTTTGTTGCCACCCATAGGTTTTTGTCGAACGGGTAGATGTATTGATGGCAGCCCAAGCCTCTCGAATGGATAATCAAGATGCCATTGATGCTGCTATAGTTGGCACATTAGCTGATCCACAGGAGGTAATTTGAGTAGTGTCACAAAGTTATCTAATTTCAAGAATAAGAGAGAATTTCTACTTCTAGTGTTCATGTTACTTCCATTTCTTAAAAGGCACGTGAAGGCATTCAAGAATTTCACTTCCTTCCTTTTAATCCTTCTGATAAGCGAACAGCTCTGACATACTTTGACAGTGAAGGAAAGATGCATAGAGTTACCAAAGGTGCACCAGCGCAGGTATTTTAAGTTACAATGTCATGTTCAGAGTTTCTATGCATTTTGATGAAGTACTTCTCACTGTGCCAATTTGTTTAGAACCTCAACCTTGTTCACAATAAGTCAGAGATCGAACATAAAGTACATGCAATTGTAGATAAGTTTGCTGAAAGAGGGTTAAGATCACCGGCTCTGGCATACCAGGTAAATGTTGTGTTTTTTCCTTTTTGCCCTAGCTCCTTTTCTTCTGCCCATACTCACGCTCAAAATATCCCCCTCCGCCACTGGCCTTCACCCATCATCTTCCGATAGGCATCGGTTTGGGGTGTCATAATCTCCCTTTCTTTCCATGTAACACTCTATCCATCCCCTTTATTGAACCTTTTTAATTCATTTGCTAGTTTAGTTAGTCATTGCGTGAAGAAGAAAAAATTGGAACCCTTTGCACAAGCCCGTGAGAACTTGAAACAAAATAGAAGCAACGAAAGAGATTTTATGACTAGTGGTACTGTAGTATAGCATTAAAAGGCGAGAGAGACATCAGCAAGTAACTGCCAAAAGTATAAATGTGGCGACATTAAGGTAGGAACAAACATGGGGTGGGGGTTGTGATGACAGTCCCACCTGAATCATTTTTTTCACGTTTATTTTTCTGCTTTCTTCTTTCATCTATTTCTGAGTTGGCTTATGTGCGTAAGCTGGAAGTTCCGGATGGTAGAAAAGATAGTCCTGGAGGTGCATGGCAGTTCATTGGCCTTATGCCTCTTTTTGACCCACCAACACATGATAGTGCAGACACAATAAGGAGGGCTTTAGACCTAGGGGTAAATGTGAAGATGATTACAGGTGCTTGTCTTTTTGAGAAATGATTTTGATCACTTCATTGTTCATTTTCTGTGATATTTACCATGGTTCTTTTATAAATTAAACAGATGAAAGGGGGTTTACGCACAAGTTTTGGTCTTAGATCTGCCGCTTTGGTCAGACTCATAAGTTGCATGTCATGCTATATATTGACTAGAGCCACTGATTATTGGACACTGTTATCGAAGGAGTCTGTTAAGTTGGAGTTACATCTCATTATATCTGAATATAATCATGACTAAATTTAGTATGTAGGAACTATCTTTGGGATGGTAAAGCTATTTATAATAGAGTTCCTCCTATTGCTAGGGATTCGGTGTGCAGACCTATGAAAAACGGTGGTCTTGGCATTAGAAATTGTGAAATTTGGAATCAAGCTGCTGTGGGTAAATATGTATGGTTTGTTGCAAGCAAGGCTGATATGTTGTGGGTAAGATGGGTGCATCATGTTTACTTACAAGAATCTGATTGGTTAGACTATGTTTGCTCTGCTCAAGTCAGCTGGCCATGGAGAATGATCTGCAAAATGAAAGATAAACTGAAAAGTGGTTTTGAAGATTGAAAATGGATAGCTGATACTAATGGGAAATATTCCATTGCTAATGGATATCAATGGCTCATCCCTAGCTTTGACAAAGTGCGCTGGTTCAGGTATGTTTGGAACAGTTTTTCTATTCCAAAACATCAATTTATCTTGCGGTTAACTGTACTGGACAGATTGAAAACGAAGGATAAACTGGCTAAGGACAGATTTATCTTGGGTGTTTGCACTGATGATAGATGGTATGGAATGTGCTAGTCATCTGTTTTTTACATGCAAGTTCAGTAGTATCTGTATGGATATTATGTGTGATTGGCTGCAAATTAGAACCAGCAGATACAGCTTAATGTCCTTCTGGAGATGGATTGATAGGAACTCTCACAGATCGTCATTCAGGAAGAAAGTGTTCTTGGTTGTCTTTTGTGCACTTGTCTATGGAATTTGGAGAGTTCAGAATCAATGTGTATGGGAGAGGAAGGTGGAATGTCCAAAAGTACTGTGCCGAACGATCAAGTCAGATATTAGAATTAGGATTCTAAATATTATGAGTTGTAAGGTTTCAAACCCGGATAAATGTTGTTTTAGAGTAGTTACGAAATAGTGATTTTAGTTCCCTGTATATGTAAAACGTTCTGAGTTTGGTAATATATTTCTAATCATTTACCAAAAAAAAGAAAACTTTTGTTTTATTTACATAATATAATCTACTTTAAAATTTAATTAAGCATAATTACTTTTAATTAAGATCTCCTACACAATCTTTTCCCAGTGCACATTACTCATCTTGTTTATTTTGATTTAGAAAATTGACACAGCAAATTTCATCACTATTTTGTTTAACTTGTACATATTGTAAATGTCTCATTAAGTAATTTCATATAGGTCCAACCAATATTCCTATATTACAAAATACTTTTTGTTTTACAATACCAA
>ONZK01003688.1:17603-31339 GCA_900322385.1 Pharnaceum exiguum
CCCCCCCCCCCCCCCCCCACCTCCTTTAGGGTCAGGGTCAGGGTGGGGGACTGTCTTGTCTAAAAAGACTTGAGATGGTAATTTTTAATTTACCAGGTGGACAGTGACAGGCAAACTTTTCCATCGGAGATTTGAAATACTAATTAAAGGGGTAGCTTTTAGTGGACTGTATCTGTCCGATTCTAAATCTGGAAGGTGGAGGGAAATACGGAATGAGGTCTGATGGCTATCTCTGCCCCTTTTTGCACGTTTTGGTTTGGGATAGTGGAACTGATAACTGGTATTGATTATGTGTCATAGAATGTTTTGGTGTCCAAGGTGTTTCGTTGCATTGGCAACTCTTATCCTGTCGTGATTCGTGAGTAGACTACATGAGAATCAATTTCACAAAAAGGGCTACTTTGTTCATATGACTTTATGGAATACTCTTAAGATGACTTTTGAATTCTATGTGATGCAAGGATGCTTCTTTCTGGTTTAACTATTTTGTAATTAACATTCTCTTGTTCTCAGGCTATGTCAAGGAGCAACCAACCAATCCCTTGTGGTGCCTTTAACAATGATGGCTCAATCTATGCTTATTCGGTTCGTCTCCATTTCTTGGTTATTGATTAAATTGTGTTATTGTTCAAATTACATTTTCTGTTATGTAATGTAGGAATTTATGGTTTTAGTTACTATGTTCAATGGTTGTTTCCTGACATAGTGACATTTATGTCGGAAGGTTGCCTTTTTGAACTTGCTCTCCTATTTGGTTGAGCCCTTTTGTTTCTTTTAGTGTGGGTGGGGTGCTTTGTGCTATTTATTTTTTTTGGTTTGTGTGTGCGTGTGTGTGTGGGGGGTTAATGGTGGAAGTAGCATGCAGCTAAATGGGATTGGGTTATGTAGTATATGTACGCTTCATGGTAAATGATTGGACTATCTGCTCATCAAGTTCCTGTCGTCGTGAATGTGACTGAATATTAGCACAATATTTTTATTCAAGAACTACAGCTGAATGCTGACAGGCCCAAGATTTATCTCCTCATGGTGGAAGCGATACACTGCTAAGTTACCTAACAGTATTTTGTGTGTGTTCCTAGTTGCTATCCTGTCCCTGCAGTTTTCATTTTCTTGTCACCTCACCAGATCTAGTATCGCCATATTAAAAAATGCTCTTGGTTGGGGGTGCATAAGCATGCTTAAATGCATTAATTGTTTGTACTGGGGTTTCCATGTTTCCATGGTGTGCTAATACATGCCTGGGTGCTTGGCTTGCATGTCTAAACAGCTGTAGCCTGTTATTGCTGCTTGTTTTATTCTCTCCGTTGTCAGAATAGACTTCCCATTTTTTAATATATCACGGCAACTAGTTAATTTCAATTTATAAGCTCTAGAATTTGTGGATCACGGCAACTAGCTAATTTCAATTCTAACTTCCTTGTCTCGAAATTTATAGGTGTGTTATGACTGGAGCAAGGGCACTGAGAATCACAATCCAGCTACAGCAAAGACTCACATCTTACTTCACTTACCCCAGGTAGATTTGAATGAACTGGTTGTTGCTAGTTTAGCATGTCCACATTTTCAGAGAATATGTCATTAAGTGTTATTTGGCTCACTGTATTTGCAGGAGAGTGAGGTCAAACCCAAGCCCCGACAAAGCACCGGCAGAAGATAATTAACGTCTAGTATTGCAGAATAGACGATCAGATTGGTGCCTCCCTCGGCTAGGTTCTTCTTTGATCAAGATACTTAATGCAAGGAGCTTCAGTTCAATTCAGCTTCATGTACCATTTTTACTGTTGATTCGGCTCTAGAAGCTACTGGAGCTTCTCTTCTGGGCTTGCTTTTGAAGTCCCTGTGTTTCCCCTCTTGATAGGTTAAGTAGGAAATGTTTACTATGAATCACAATTTTCTGGTTGTTTAAAATAGGGTTTATTGATTCTTTGCTAGATTTAGAGGTCTTTGACATGATTAAGTAGAGCAGCAAAAGCAAATGTTTTACTTTTATGTTTAGAAACTGAATTTTGTGGATAGAGGAGATTAATTCCTCAAGGGTTTCCGTTATACCGATGAGTCATTCACATTGCACCTCATTAGTCAATCAAAGATTACTCACTTGAATATGAAAAGCTCCGGGAACATTGATACTCCACAAGGGTGGACATCCCACAACATTTTGTGTAGTGTCACTATTTTTCCGAAATATCTTATAAAAATAACTTAATTCGTTCCACTAAAATGCTCTTCTAAATTGCAACTGGTTTCATCTCCCGTACGTAGTAATGCAATCAAAGCTAATCGACAACATTCTCATACGCATAAATGACAAGCCTTCGCTTCTTGTTAGGCATATTCAGATGAATGAAAGGATGAGCAACTGAGGATTTGTACTAATATTTTTTTTTCCCATCACGTCCTCTTGAAATATTGTATCCTCTTTAAAGCCATTTTCTTTTTTGGCTGATTTTATTTTCTTTAAAAAAAATTACTTAATCAATCTCACTCCTTGATCCAATGTTTGTCACCTATTTTATCTCAAACAAATGTTGGTCACCGATTTTCAGTCCAAAAAAAAATATGGTGAACTACACAATGGCCCCGTTTGGTAGTTATCTTGTTGGGGTAGCTTGTGCCTCCCTTGGCTGGTTTGACCAAAAATCCAGCTGACAAGTCGCAAAAAATGTGTTTGGTAAATAGATGGTTCAGCTAGCTTAATCAACCCAACCAGCTGCAAAACAACAAGTTGCCCTCCCCCAACTGGTTCACATCAGCTGGTCAACCCCAGCTAACACATTCAGCTAGTCGAATCCAGCTATCCAATCCAGCTACCAACTACTAGCTCCAGCGAATTGCCAAACAGGGCCAAAATACGGCCCATATCAATTAGCGGGTAAATGTAAGAAAGTACCTTAGTTTTACCGTATTTTGTGAAATGCTACCTTATATAAAATATTTTGTAACATACTACCTTATATTATGTTTTCTTTGTTTTGTACTACCTTGAGTCTAACAAATGTCAATTATACCCTTTTAATAAAAAAAGGAAAAAATAACAAAAATAATAAAAATTAGATTTTATACTCCCTTTTTAAAAACATGGAGGGGTGTTTGGTTTTGACATTCATCATTTGTTAATTTTTAGAACCTTAAATTATTATTTTTAATAAATTTCAAGGTTAAATCTGGCATTTTCGAGTTTACAGGTACTACAAGACAAAGAATACATAATATAAGGTAGTATCTTACGAGAAAATTTTTATAAGGTAGTATTTCGCAAATAGGGCAAAATAAAGTTATTTTCTTACAATTTTTCCTAAATTTTTCGCCAAAACGGAATTGCATCAAATTGCAGTTTTTCTTTCTAGAAACAAAAAGTTTTTCTTTCTAGAAACAAAAAATTGGAGATATTAGTTGCCATATCCTCCAACTCCCAACACTACTTATACCCCGTACCTGACCATATGTGTACACACACCACAAACGCATTTCCACAGAGATAAATAATAATCTACAAATAGCTCATTAGAAGGAGTAAGAGTGAAGAAACCCTGAGGTACAATAAGTATTGGAAGCTCTTTCGTCTTCCTTAAGTCAGTGCTGTACGTCCATTCCATTAATAATCTATCATAGCCCTAACATTATTTTGTTATTATTTATATAAATATATGTCGTTCAGTCTAATGAAATCGAAGGTTGCCACGTTCATCGCTCGTGGTCGTGGTGCTAACCCTCTCCCTCGTCACTGGACTACTGGGAATGGGTCCTAGGTTGTTTTTGTTCATAAAACCCTTGATCAAAATCGACGCTTAAAATATTACTATACTGTTGACTTATTTTTGTTTCGTTTTAATATGCTTTACTCAGGTTCAACATGCAGCACGTGGCTACACTCAAATTGTCTTCAAGTACCGGTGTTATTACTGCAATGGGGACCGAGTGCGGATCTTCTCCATTACAATTGTGTAATGGAGAAGCATCCTACGGTGGAATTCTTGAAGACAAATAGGGGGATTTTTGATATTGGCAAATCTGGACCATCTAATCCAGTACTTGAGGGTCAAGTACTGGAGAAGATTTTTCTCCATGGAGACCTGATGACTGTGGACGAGCTGGAGAAGCATTACAGCAACTCAGCAATTTCATAATATATAATATTACATAATTATATTTTATCGTACAACATATTATATTATGACCTCGAAATTTACTACCCACAACATTATTAATACTATTATATACTATATTGACAGAAACGCAATATACATAAAACTAGCAATGAGCCGTTTTGGTATTTTGCCCGTTATTTAAAAAAAACGTAATTTATGATGGAATTCGCTAATGAAATAGGTCTAAATTTAGGAAGAACCACATTGGATCCAAAAAGAATAACCATTCATTTACTTTTTTTCTACAGAAAAAAAGGCAGGAAAAAATATCATCAAAAATGGTCAATATTGCAATGTAGAGAGGATGGAATATATATATATATATATATATGAGATTCACTTTTTTTTTTGAACCTAGGTACATGTACAAGTAATAGTAGTCTAATTTAATTAATTAGGAGAGGATAACAAGTTTATAAGTTTGAGGATGAATTTTTTTTATGACATGTATAAGTAATAGAAGAATAATTACATTAATTAAGGGAGATAACGATGAGAACAAAGGGGGAGAGAGAAAGACGGGCTGGGTTTGGTTTGGGAATTTGTGGGAGATGAATCGGGCATCCAACATGGGATCATTAATCTAACTTACTGTGCCAAGACAGCAAACACATGTGTTTTTTTTTGACACATAAGCAAGGGCTCGCCGGAAAGTTGGTCTCCGGCAATCATTAAACTGCCCCGGGACAAAAGTGATGCAAGTAGGGTATTATTCCCAGTAATATGTCAAGTTCGGATTATATTGGGATAATGGCCCCAAGTACAGATTATTCCCAGTAATTTTGCCTATATTTTATTTTTTTTAAATATGTCAAACATCATATATTGTTTTATTTGGTAAATGGAGATGAATTTTATTATACAATTGGGCAATTTTTTTATTGTATAAGATGAAAATTTAAAGAAATATTTGAAAAATAAGTTTTTAAAAATAAACAAAACTAGAACAAAGTGCCTATCAAATTAAAGATGACAAAAATTTAGGAATTTAGGAATTTTTGTTTTTTTTTTCAGAAAAAAAATTCAAATTTAGTAACCTATGGGGAACAAGTGTCGTACCCCCATTGGTTGGCTTTAACACGCGTCAGAGTAACTCTGGGTCATATGGGACAATGCAGTTTGGCGTTATTTCGATGTCAGACGGCGTCGTTTTGATGCTGTTGATTCGAAATCATAATAATAATTAAATAGGGTGAAATGGTACGGTCACCCAACTCGGCACTAGGGAACCAGTCCACCAAATGGGTTCATTGCGTGGTATGTATTTGGCCACTTAAAAAAGGTATAACATTCGTAAAATGTGCGAGTGGTACATATTACAGAAGTCTTTGGTACAGCAGATGTACCTGTACATCGGATGGATTTATGACAAATAATAAAGAAATTAACTAATGTTCTTATTCTTAGGACGGTGTACCTAAGAATAAGAACATTTTTTTAGCACCGTAAATGATGGTTTAAGCTTCTAACTAATGGAATTCTCATAAAATGTGGCTTTTAAGTTTTAACCTTTAGCCCAACCTTCAGGTAGTAGGTCAAATAGAGCACGAGATTGTTTTAAAAAGAAAAAAAAGAGCCCGAGATGAGAATTTCCCTAGGCTTCGGTACGTACATTTGGGTCCGAAGTTCCGAACGCCGGTATACACTATGTTAATGAAGAAGTGTCTGGAAAAATCTTCTCTAACCCTCCGGGTCAATGACCCACCAAATTTTCTCTCTATCTCTTTCTATAATTTAAGAGGGGTACTATGTTGATTTTAGTGAGAGAAGACACATTTAAACTATCGGGTTTCCGACCCACCGGGTTACTCTAACATTCTCCGAAGTGTCTACCAAAAAAATGAAGAAGTGAGAGAAATCCAGTAACCCAACTAGTAAGTACGTACTAAACACGAGATTTACATTTATTTTTTTTCTTGTTTCCCTAGGAGCAACTGTTAATCTCCACCGTTCAGTTCTCAACTTCTCATAGTAGACTCATACAATAAGTCAGTCATACCGGTGCTAGACTTCTACGACTAACATAGTAATAACCCTACCTTTTGGCTCTCTGAAGTCAAAACCAAAATAAGCATACCGTTTCTCTACCCTTCTAAATTTCTTTACGTGACCCAAAGGCGCGATTTCAGATAGGCAATTCCTTGATTCCGAATTGGTTGGCCCTATAAGACTTCATTCCGGTTTGTTCTTATTAAAACCTTATTAATATTAAGCTTTTATGAATCTACTAATAGTGAGACCTTACCAACAAAAAATTACAAATAAATATTGTTGACTTGTTGTCAAAATTTTGTACTATCAAAAGAAACGATTTGAACTCTATTGAATGTCTAATATCCGAGAATTTCTTATTAGTGAATTGAAACTATTTTAAGGAGTTGTAGAGAACATGCCCTAAATGCCAAGTCGTGATCAATGTACTTCTATACAATTGTTGGATTTTTTCCTCGGAAGTTTGCAGTGTCCAGACTTATATGATCTTGTCGACTTTGTTGTTTGAAAAATCAAACTTGTTTAATATGTCTATATTGTTTGGAAACCTCAGGAACAGAGCAAGTGTTGCCGTCAACTTTCAGCATGTTACGCCAGTTTCGCAGTAGCCAAACTTTGCAAACAAAGCTTGCTACTCTTACCCACTTTCTGTCATCATCATCATCATCTGTAGCTGGTCGTCGTCATTTTTCAAGTTGCTCCTCTGCCGAGGAGGTAGAGCGTCTACCGAATGAGGACACACCATGGCTAATGCTTAACCCCGAGATTGAAGAGGCGACGGGGGATAAGCTGGAAAGGTTCTACAGCCCAGCGGAGAACCGATGGGTGAAGCTGAACCGCAACAAGTGCCTCAAAGCATCAAATTCAGCAGAGTTCGTTGCATCGACCCTTGGAGGTTGGCTTGGGTACGCTGAACCAAGCGAAGGCTCAGTCATATTGTCGAACCCGTACTTGAATAAGGCTATTCAGCTACCCCCAGTCACAAAATTGCCATATGTGCTTGATTTCAAACGTGATCATGCAACAGGAGCTTTAGTAAATCTTAAAGTACCCAAGACTGGACTTTATCGTAAAGAGGGCTATGAGTGGACACTGTCCAAGAGCACGACTGAGCAAGAAGTCAGGATTATGTTTTCCAACATGGCTATGTCGAGTTCGGAATCTATTGTGGTTGCTACCCAGGGACAACCTTGGCGGCTTGCTTACTGTAATATTAATGGTCAGTATGGCCATGGCGATAATAGCAATAATAATAAGAAGGATGACTCAGAATGGTTTGGTTTGCAAGAGGATTATAGCCCGGGCACAAGCTACCATCAAACTGTTTATTCTTGCAGTACCGGGCTGTTTTACACTATCTATGAAGATTCTGGGATACTAGCGTTCGACCTCGAAAACGATAGGAATAAAAGGTCCAAAATGGTGATGCAGGTCTCTATGGAAGACATTCAGTTTGGTCTCAAGGAGGCTGCAGAGAATTGGAAAAATGATAAATTGAAAGCTTTGATGAGTAATTGTCCTTCGAGCTTGCATACTCACTTTTACCTCGCCCTCAAATCTTGGGCAACCTTTGCTGCTTGCGAGGTATGTCCAAATAAATGATGACCCGGAGAAGGATCCTTATAAGACTTTGCATTTTGATGTTTTTGAGGTTGATTTTGAATATGGTGTATTGTATTTGGTTGAGGACTTGGAGTTTTGGTCCGTTTTTGTGGGATTTAATCAGTCCTTCACAGTCTTCACTAAAGAAGTGCCTGGAATAAGGCCTAACTGCATATATTTTAGCGATGATCAAAACAAACAACTTGTTGCCAATTGGGGTTATGACCATGGAATTTTTGATTTGAGCGACAACAGTGTTCACCCTTTAGGATACGGGGAGCACGAAAAGGTGCCATTTTCGAGATTCTATCGACAGTTTTGGGTTGCACCTCGTCTGCTATTAAATTGATCAGAATGTGCTTGTGGTCGGTCTTCCTTGCTAATATTTACTGTACATTAGTTGGAATCTTTTAACCGTCCCTCCTCTTGATGGAAAAACTGGATAATATTATGTTTCTTGATATTAGTTTCAATTTCAAATCACAACATCTTCAGATTCTGTTCCAAGTAGTGCTACGTTGAAGGTATCATGTCTTTTTGCAATGTTAATCATCAACTAATCGCAGACTTCTAACAACCTCGATAAACTCTATTATAATAGTTAGATATTATTTTATATTGCATAATATATTTATTATATAATATATTGCATAATATATTATATTATGGACTGTAAATGAAACTAAGGGCCCTTTTACTTCAGTTGAGTTCCTTTCAACTCAGTTCAATTCAATTTTTCGCAGTTCAGCTCGTAATTTGTAATCATAGTAAGTTTTGATTCGGATGTCCATTTGTTTTTATTAGTATATCATTCGAGCCATGTTAGAAGAAATGGATTCCTATAGACTACTCTGTAGAAATTGCGTAGAACTTGCCTAAAAACATTACTATTGACAATATTTTATTGTTTTAGGTTCTACTTCCTATCAACTAGTTGCTTCTTCAGTTTTTTTTGTTGTACGTGGTTCCTTGCATTGTTTTTTGAGCATCACTAATGCTACTAGTCTCCAATACATATGATTAGATTGAACCGTTGAATATAAATGGTGACTAAATATGAGATTAACAATTCCTGATGTCAATAGCTGGGTCATATGATGTGATTGCCGTCATGCATTAGTTTATCAAATTTATCATTATGATGAAAATTTGTGTTGTGGGGGTTTTTCGCTTCGGGAAGGTTTCGACGTTAGTCAAGGCCAATCTATCGGCGAATCTCCGAGGATGAGCAAAAGACTAGTGATAGGCTAGCGAGAATGAGCAAAATACTTGCGAGGATGAGAAAAATACTTGTGAGGATGAGCAAAATACTAGCGAGGGATCTCCAAGGATGAGCAAAATACTTGCGAGGGATCTTTGAGGATGAGTAAAATACTTGCGAGGGATGAGCAAAATACTTGCGAGGAACCTGCGAGGATGAGTAAAACGTAATTGCCCCGGGGTGGTTTCGGGGAAAACCCCTCCGACGGTTAAGTTAGAGGAATTTGAGTTGAGGTAAATTTGAGAAGGTAAGCAATGAAGTGTATTGCGCAGGGTGTTGTTTTCATACCTTTGTGTTGTGGTTGAAGGTCATATATATAGGGTCTTGACGAACCTCAATCTAAGTTGGCTTTTCCTACAAGTAAGATCTTTTAGCGAGATTTACGAAGGAGGAAATATTTTTGAGGAGGGAAAAATATATTCCTCGCCCATATTACGAAAAGAATATATATTCCAGGTCGAACATATATTTTCTTCCTATAAACGATAGATTATGCTCATATTCTCGCTTGTTCCCTAAGTTTTGTAATTTAACAATTACATTTAATGTGTAAATGATACAAGTGACCAGTCAGCCCAATATCGACTAACGTCAATCAATCTTCACTGACCAAATTTAGGCCCATCGCAACGATGTTCCAAAGCGAATGCTATTTCACAGAACTGCTATGCCCGACCCAAATATTCGCCAAATAAGCTAATTGAGAAATGGTGTAACACTTTGAATTCTTGGCTAGGCATTGGGAATTTTCAAGTTCTTTAATACAAGGAAAAATGGTTGAAAACTTTCTTTTATTCACTACGTTCATGCTCAGATTAGCGTTTAACTATATAGAAGAATTTTACGACTTTAGAAGTAGCTTATGGTGATTAACCCGTTCTTTACACTGTAAATAATGGCTTGTTTTATAGTTGTAACTACGGCAAAATGCAGTCTTAAAAGATTGGTCCTTTTTATCCCAGCTACATCTCAAAAAGAGAGATTTGTTGAAAGTGTAGTGAGCTCAATCATTTTCAAAGTTACAATGTTCAGCCAAATGAATGCTTAATTAGCAGTTAGCACTTAGCGAGAGGAGCAAATGCCCACATTTCCTAGAGAACATGCCGAATTTCTTATATAAATATCTGCCAACCGCCCAAGCAGAAATATAAAAAGCTTCAGCTTCAGAACATAACAAAGATTTGTGAGGCTTTGATCCAGGCTCCAGCTCATATTAGCATCTGGAGACATATTCTTAACAACGAGGGCATGAAACTGTAGAATTTCACCACACCAAATTCAATAAGTCACATACATGGGAAGTGAAAATATAATTGATCATAATTAGATGATGTAGTCACCTGCCACCTTCAACACATGTAACTATGTAAGTATATACCATAGACGGACACTCAAGAGGAAATGTGGAGCGGAGGTATTAGCTCAGCAGGTAAGACGATTGAAGCCCAATGGTTTATGCTCAATTCTTAGGTACACCGGGTGTACGGTTACACCTTATGGATTTATAACTAGTTTTACAACATATATTATTAGTCACATTTTTAATGCCATTAGTCGGTCTCTTTGTAATTAGTTATAAATCCATAGGGTGTACCGGTACATCCGGTGTACCAAAGACTTACCGGCAGTTTATAGGTTTTCAGATTGGATTTTGGCCTTCCCCGTATAGTTTATAGCTCCATAATGGCATGTCAAATAAAGGCCGAGATTGTTCTAAAAAAGAAAGAGCCCGGAATAGAGATTTTCCCTAGGCTTCGGTACATTTGGGTCCGAACCTCGGTAATATATTATGATTACGAAGAAATGAGAGAAATCCAGTAACCCAACTAGTAGGTACTAAACACGAGATTTACGTATCTTTTTCTTCTTGTTTCCCTAAGAGCAACTGTTAATCTCAACCGTTCAGTTCTCAACTTCTCATACAGTTATACTGGTTCTAGATTTTTAACACAGCAATAACCCTACCATTCGGCTCTCTGAAGTCTGAACAAAAATAAGCACACCGTTCCTCTACCCTAAAAAATTTCTTTACCTGACCCAAAGGCGTGATTTCAAATAGGCAATTCCTTGCTTCCGAATTAGTTGGCCCTATCAGACTTCATTCGGGTTTGTTCTTATTAAAACCTTGTAATATTAAGTTTTTATGTCGTCAAAATTTCTTACTATCAAAAGAAACGAGCTTAATTCTATTGAATTTTTAATAGCTGAACTTCTTATTAGTGAATTGCACTGAAATTATGTTTTAGGAGTTGTAAAGAACGTGCCCTAAAGACGAAGTCGTGAACAATGTATTTCTAAACAATTGTTGGTTTTTTTTTTTTTCTATGATTTTGCAGTGTCTAGATTTATATGATCTTGTCGACTTTGTTGTTTGAAAAATCAAAGTTGTTTAATACGTCTATATTATTTGTTAACCTCAGGAAGAGAGAAAGTGCTGCTAGCATGTTACGCCAGTTTCGCAGTAGCCAAGCTTTCCACACAAAGCTTGCTACTCTTACCCACTTTCTGCCATCATCATCATCAGTAGCTGGTCGGCGTCATTTCTCAAGTAGGTCCTCTGCCGAGGAGGTAGAGCGCCTACCGAATGAGGACACACCATGGCTAATGCTTGACCCCGAGATTGACGAGGCGACCGGGGATAAGCTGGAAAGGTTCTATAGCCCAGCGGAGAACCGATGGGTGAAGCTGAACCGCAAGAAGTGTCTCAAAGCATCAAATTCAGCAGTATGTGTTGCATCGACCCTTGGAGGTTGGCTTGGGTACGCTGAACCGAGCGAAGGCGCAGTTAAATTATCGAACCCGTATTTGAATAAGGCTGTTCAGCTGCCCTCAGTCACAAAATTGCCTTGTGTTCTCGATTTCAAACGGGATCATGCAACGGGATCTTTGGTAACTTTAAAGTTGCCCAAGGCTGATCTCTACCGTAAAGATGGCTATTATTGGACAAGCTCCAAGAGCGTGACTGAGAGTAAAGTCAGGATTATGTTTGCCAACATGGCTATGTCGAGTTCCGAGTCTATTCTGGTTGCTCTCCAAGGACAACCAGGCCGGCTTGCTTACTGTAATACAAATATCAATTGTGATTATGGTCATGGTTATAATGCTAATAATAAGGTTGACTCCGAATGGTTGGGATTGCAAGAGGATTACTGCCCGGGCGTACAGTATAAACAAGCTGTGTATTCTAGTACGACCAATTTGTTTTATACCATATCTAAAGACTCAGGGATACAAGCCTTTGACCTCGAAAACGATACGAATAAGAGGTCGAAAATGGTGATGCAATTCTCTATGAGACACATTCAAGATGGTCTCAGGGAGGCTGCAAAGGAGCGGAGGAATGCCAAATTGGAAATTTTGAGTAAGGATTCTTATGATTATTCAACTCACTATTACCTCGCGGTTTCCTATCCTGGGGAGCTTTTCCTACTTGTGAGGCATTTCGTGATCAGTAGAGGTGAGGATGTTGGGTCTCGCTATACGACTGTCCATTTTGACGTTTTTGAGGTTGATTTTGAGTATGGTATGTTGGAGATAGTAGAAACCTTAGAATATGATACCCTTTTTGTTGGATTGAATCAGTCATTTACTGTGTTGGGTAACAAAATGCCTGAGATAAGGCCTAACTGCATATATTTTACTGATCATACAAATGAGTACCTTACTAGCGATTGGGGTTATGATAATGGAATCTTTGATCTAAGCGCCAACTCCATCCTTCCTTTAGAATATGAGGAGCTCGAAAGGGTGCCTTTTATGAGTAACTACAAACAGTTCTGGGTTCCACCACGTCTGCTATTAAATTGATCAGAATGTGTTTGTGGTCAGTCTTCCTTAGCTACGTACTCAGTTTAGTTTCTTAAAAAATAAGAATTTATATTTACTTATACTTTCTTATGTTAGCTTTGTGCTTTACATAATAGGTTTTCCCACTAGAGCAATATTAGAATGATTGGATTTTTCCTGTAGATGTTAATTACTACTCCGTTGAACATGTTTATCAGCATTATTATTGACGGTAATTTTATTGTTTCTTGCATTGTTTTTGACCATCTCTAATGCTCCCTCGTCTCCAATATAAAGGATTAGGTAAAAAAAAATGTTGAATGTAACTATTGTATAAATGGTGACCAAATATGATGAGCTTAAAGATTTCTTATATCAAAAGTTGGTTCTATCATGTGATTATCATTATGATCTTAGCACCATGATCTTGGCTAGGTGTTGGAATTTTCAAGTTCTTTTATACAAGGAAAAATGTACGCATTTTACGAGTTTAGAAGTAGCTTATGTCTTTAGTTCTTTGCTAGTTTTTCATCTGCTCACTCCTAAGGAAAATGGGTTGTATAGCTGGATGGTTACTTTGATAATACTTAATAGGGCCTCCACTCAATTCATTGACTTAGTATCTATATATTATCTCTTCAACTTGTATTCATTTCTCCATCCATTAATTATCACAACTTAATAACCATCCCTCCCTTGATGGAAAATCTAGATATTATCATGTTTCTTGTTATTAGTTTCAATTTCAAATCACAACCTCCTCACATCCTCTTCCAAGTTGTGCTACAATGAAGGTATCATGTCTCTTTGCCATGTTCATCAACTAATCACAAACTTCTAACAACCTCAATGAACTCTATTACTTTCTCTCTTCAAGATGTTGTTTTATAATAGTATCTAATTCTTAGGTACACCCGATGTACTCTTTTTTTTTGCAAAGACTT
>ONZK01003688.1:31784-73909 GCA_900322385.1 Pharnaceum exiguum
ACGCTCAATTCCTTCAAGAATTTCAGTTAGGGTTAAGTTCCCTATCGTTATCCTTTTTGAATGAAATGAACCTATCCTCTCTTCTCTGTTCCGTTCCTATTTCAAAAAAGAGGAAAGATGTATAATAGTTAGATATTATATTATATTGCATAATATATTTATCATATAATATATTATATTATGTACTTAAATGAAACTAAGGGCCTACTCTTTACAACTTAAAATCCTTTTAGTTGAATTCAACTCACTACTACCTCGCTGTTTCATATATTGGGGAGCTTTTCCTACTTGTGAGACATTTTATGATCAGTAGAGTTGAGGATGTCGGGTCTCGTTATACGATTGTGCATTTTGACGTTTTTGAGGTTGATTTTGACTATGGTACGTTGGAGAGCGTAGAAAGCTTAGAGCACGATTTTCTTTTTGTTGGATTGAATCAGTCATTGTGTTGGGTAAAGATATTTTACTGATGATAAAAATGAGTTCCTTACTAGCGATTGGGGTTATGATAATGGAATATTTGATCTAAGCGACAACTCTATCATTCCTTTAGCATATGAGGAGCTCAAAAGGGTCCCTTTTTACAAACAGTTATGGTTCCACCTCATCTGCTATTAAATTGATCAGAATGTGCTTGTGGTCGGTTTTCCTTCCTAATACTATGTATTGGTTGGAAGACTTTAGGACCATGTTTTTCTGAGCTAGTATTTACATTACTTAGAACTTTGTTCTTCTGTTATATCTTCTGTTATAGATGTTCGAATAATTGAATTTTTCCATAGAACTTGTCTAATACCATTATTATTGACAATGTTTAGGTCTTACTTCCCATCAACTATTGCTTCTTCGGTTCTTTGACTATATATTGTATGTTCCCCAATTTTATTGGTTCCTTGCATTGTTTTTTGACCATCTGTAATGCTCCCATCTCCAATACGCGTTCGGCGTTCGGATGGTCTCCAGTCCTCATCAATCCATTCTTTCCTGTTGAGCACTTAAAGATTACATGTGAACTACTTAATATCTTGTGGCTATAATTTATCCTTCCTTTTTCCTGTTGAGCACTTAAGATGAGCTTAACAATTCCTGATGCGAAAAGCTGGGTCATATCATATGATTGCCGTCATGGTTATCATTTATCATTATGATGAAACTCTGAATTCTTGGTCAGGTGCTGGAATTTTCAAGTTCTTCTATACAAGGAAAAATGTTGAAAATGTTGTTTAAATACATCAAGTTGATGCTGAAATTAGCGTTTAACTAGATAGAAACTGTGTTTGGGGTTGAGGTAGAAGTGTTTTTAAAGTGCTTTCGGCAACACTTTAATTTTTTTTGAGGTGTTTGGTAGTTTTTTCAAAAGTGCTTTAAGTGAAAGCAGTTTCCAAATATAGGATTTGAAATCTGTTTTTTCACCTCACCTCTTCCCCATCTGTAGGTGAAAGCACTTTCAGGCACAAGTGCAGCACTTCACAGCTACAACACTTGCTACAACAAAGCATTTGACAACAACCTCAAACTCAGTCAGAGACACAGTTTACGAGTTAAGAAATAGCTTAGACTTCTGTTCTTTACTAGTATTTGTCATGCTATATATAATGCTTGTTTCTGCTAGGCCGAGGAAAATCGGCAGGGTGTTCGATCAATCCCAAGGAAAACTTTGATTCTACTGAATAATATAATTGTAATTAACTACGGAAAAATGAAGGCTAAATAAGATTGGTCCTTTTTTTTTTCCAACTTCAGCTCAAAAAGAGAGATTCTATTCAATAGTCCATGCCCTTCAAAAATTGAGGGCGGGCTGGACGGGTTTCATGGGTCATCCCGCCCGTGAACTGCTCTATCGGTGTATATACGAATTTATGACTAATATTAAAACATATATCATTAGTCACTTTTTGATGCTATTAGTCAATACTTTTATTATGCTGTCATAAATTTACTTACGTATACACCCGGTGTACTAAAGTCTTCCTGTTGCATCATTGTGTGTGTTACAGTTGAAGATTAAAAATGTCATTTATAGTGTAAAAACAAGGTAGAAAAGGGTACATTGGACTTTTATATTGCATATAATACATGTATCCAATTATATAATATGGTATAACTTGAGTACCCAAAAGATAAATTTTCTAAAAAATACGAATACATTTTTATGAGACATAAATGTATTATTTTAGTTTACAAGGTAGCGAATGGATCGAGAATGAGAGTGGAGTGTACAAAAATCAAAATATACCTAAATTTACAATATAAAAATTGTTTGAGGGCGGTTACTAAATTACTAAAACTTAAGTCTGGCTTTAAAAAAAAAATTTATATTATTTTGAACCTTCTAAAAATTGAAAATTGAGTTGTAGGAAAAAGCTAGCTTATTTATTCATAATCGTTGGAGGGACGAGGAAGGCTTGCACTTGACAAGGAAAAGCCAAGGCCATGTGCCATGAGCCCATGATGTAACAATTCACGACACCTTAAGCACATTGAACGTGCTTTTTGTCCGGAGACACATTTGTTGGCAATATCTAATGCATAAAATATACACCAAATCTTACTACCGGACTACCGGTAGCTTGAGTTTCATAAATTAGAAAATGAGTGCATGTGGAAATGACTTATGCTACCATAAGCTACTCCGATGGATGTCCCTCAGCAACATGTCAGATGTATGTGTGCGTGGTGTAGTTCCACATCATCATGTTACACTCTTTGCAAAAGACATCAAACATTGAGTTTAATGGGTCAACAATAACAGCAGCTTCATCAACTAGCTAGATAACTACAGAAGTACAAAGTGAGACAATCCACCACGAGGAAAAGGAAAGAGCTATAAAAAGAACATGCCTGATGCAAATACAGTGAGAGTGTATGAGGGTCATGGACTCATGTTATCATATATAGATTAAAAAAAAAGTGAAACATATGTGCTATTTTTGTCTTCATTTTAACTTTTAACAAACTGCATATGACATGTTCTCGAAATTTAGTAGTAGCGTCAGCCATGTAGTCTTGTCCATGAACAGGGTATGTAAGTTGTACAAATAAAGGATACTCCTTAATCAAGATTTTAGATTAATTCGTAGCTAATAGTTCATCGTGTGCATATATATTAAAGTAATTCATTTCCACTATAATTATTATTGTAATAGACATAGATGAATCAAATTGAAGCTCTGATCGAAGAAATCCCCCTGCGATAGAGATAAATAGTTTTCAATGTGTGTGACTCAAATATAGACAAATCAATCAAACAAGGATTTGACGCACCTATTCTATCTTCGTTTGTTAGGTTTTGTCGAAGGACATGAAATCATTTGTTGATCTTAGCTTGTCTTCTTGATCAAAATTCATTACACCAATGTCACATAAGTGTGGTTAGTCTAACCAACAAATCCTGAACAAATTTCAGCACCTGGTCCTATTAGCCTGGGCAAAGGACATCCCCTGCATGCATATCTCAGATATGTTTCAAATCATCGATATTAGCTTTGTTGAAGATAAATCATTGGTATGGTCATATTGTTTTGTTAAGGTTTCATCAACATATTCAAATACTAGCACATCATAATGATCATATGCAATAATTTCAGACTTTGACTAAATAATTGCCTTTATTAGAACAGTCCATTTCATGAGGGGGGCAATGCATGTTCTACTGATAGCTCAAGATCCAACAATCTAATGGTTATAGTCATAAAAGATCACCAGAAAATTTTAAAGATTAACTAAAGCAAATATGTCCCATGTACAAAAAGTTATCATCGATTATGATTATCTGCATGATAAAGGATAATGATCACATATCATATGCATGGAGAAAAAAAACACTAGAGATAAAAAGAACAGACAAAAAGATCATTAAAAAAGAAAAAAAAAACTGTGATGACCCACTTGTACTAATTGGAAAGCCGCAAAGAGTTGCCTACAAATTGCACCCATTCCCCACTCCACTCTCTCACCACTCCAAACTTCTTTCACTACTCTCATTCCATCTTGATCAAGTCATTTTGTTCTTCAGTGAAAGCATAATTGATTAAAACCTTTTGGTGGTCACTCTTCCAGCAGTCTTCCTTAACCAAGCACAAAGAAACAACGTTACAAAAAGTTAATTTACGTACGGTTTGAAGGTGTGCATTATGGCTAGACCACAGCAACGTTATAGAGGTGTTCGCCAGAGGCATTGGGGCTCATGGGTTTCCGAAATTCGTCATCCCATTTTGTAAGTTCACAATTTCTATTGCATGTATTACTTAGTAGTGTATGAATTCTTTCACAGTTTTTTTCCTTAAATTTAATTGCTTTTGGGTTGTTGAAGTTCACTTGCTTGGTTTATATATTGCAATGCAAGAAGTTTTCTCTAAAAATAAAAAGTTTCACTTTCTATTCCATTCTAATTACTTTGTTCATTAATTTAGACCCCTCGGGCTAATTGCCATCAAAAAAAAAAGTTTGTTGATTAATTTGAAGATTTTAAAATCGTCATACATACTTCAAGTCTTCAACATTAGTTTTTACTTCGAAGAAAATGTGGCATATGTTAGTGTCTTTTTCCTATTCATTTTCCTTTTTGAAAGTGACATCCACTGTTAATTACGTATTTGTCCTATAATTGTGCTGTGCCCAAAATGTTCACGAGTACTTAAATTTTAGAGCTTGTAAGAGTAATTGAGTTGAAATGAAGAGACCTTGTAAAAGAAATAATAAATTTTATTCATTTGGCTGTGCTAAGAAATGGTTTTAGTTTTCTTGCCGCATTTTGTAAGAAAAGTTCTCACATTTTATGCCAATTAAGTAAGCTAATAGTGCCTACCAAAAACAAAACAGGCTAATAGTGCTCAGTGTTTTACAATCATCTTTAATCTATGTTAATCAATTTTGTGACTTGAATATTGAAAGAAGTTTCATTTCTTATAATTGGCAGGAAAACACGAATTTGGTTGGGAACATTCGAAACAGCAGAAGATGCAGCAAGAGCATATGATGAAGCAGCAAGGCTAATGTGTGGGCCCAGAGCTAGGACCAACTTCCCTTACAATACTTCTCTTTCCCCTTCAGCCAAGCTTCTCTCGTCAACACTGGCAGCAAAATTACACAAATGCCACCTCCAAGCCACTCTTAAACTAACCAAAAGGTGTACCAAAAGCAACGAAGTTCATGACATAAACAAAATTAAGGATGCCCATGAACAAGTACAATCACCTTCAATGGATGATGCTAGTCCTAGGGATGATAAAAGTCTCATTGACTTAAGAGAAATGGCGGTGGTGAAACCTGAGATGAGTTGGGCAAGGGAAGACCAAAGCCCTCCATTGCTTGAGGATGATCATACTCTTATTGAGCAAATGATAGAGGAGTTGGTTGATTATGGGTACTTTGAGCTATGCACCTAGGAAACTAGTGTCTAGCTAGTTACATTCAATAGATAGATTTTCCTTAAAATTAAAGCACATACATATATATTTTCTTTGTGTAATTAATCAGATGTGATCCTCTATTTGGTAATAACCAATTAGATGTGATCTTTAAATTTTCAGTAAGCATTATATTATTGTTTAATTCCATGTTAGCTAGTGAAAGTTACGTTATTGGTGCTATTTTGTAATTAAGTACGCGATTATTTGTATATCCTACCATCAAGTACATTGTTTAGTGTTGGATAGGGATTAGCGACAACAATTTGGCTACTTTTGACTACTACATAATACTCGTGATCTCAAAAGTGTGTGAAGATGAGGGCATAAAATCAGAAGGATCAAAATTCTTCGTTCTGATTTTCAAAAGAGAAGATCCTCTTTTGGCTTTTGCTTTGTAACCTCGGGTGTGGGAACAACAAATGTGGCTTATTTTGATCACTTTCATGTAGGAGTCTGATTACCAGATAAAGAATTAGTTATTTTGCTTGATCTAGTGGGGTGAGCACAACCTTCCACAAAAGTGGTAGGTGTTCAATCCCACTAAAAACATTTCGGAAGAGGTTTAATGAAAAACCCGGTGTAGACTTAATTTGATGGCACCTAAGATTTAATGAAAACATTAAGCATAACTCAAAGTGAACAAAAGAAATCATTCATAAGTGTTTTTGTACCTCTCCATCGTCTAGCAGAAATTAACTTCAATGCATACATTATCGCATAGATTATTTCAATGTAATTCAATGTTCAACGATTTTGACAGTAATATTTGTAGCCTAAGCAAATATACATGTTTACCAACCTTAAATAAATAACAAATTTTTTCATGTTAACCTGTTTTCTATATATATGAGATACGTTTATTAATGACGAAAAAAATTGATTATTATTAACCCCTTGATGGTCATTAGTGACAATAGTGAGCAACATTTGCATTGGTCATTAATGACCTATCGTCAGATTTGAGACATACATGTTTATTCAATATAGTGCACTTAAATATTTATGTAATAATATTATAAAGGGAAAAGCCGAAAAAAGTAATATATTGCCTACAATTGAAATAGGTTCAATAATTAAATGACAGATCAAGTATCAACCTTCAATTCGTGCATTAGTTTATATGTTAGCACAAATTTTGGNNNNAAAGAAATTGGACGGCCCATTAATTTGATTGATACCTTTTATTCTTAGATAAAAAAACAATAGATATTCTAACATTTTTAAAAAAACTATGATAGCGAAAAAATAAAATAAAATAGTTTTCTACAAATCTTGAAGGAAAATAAATATTTGATTACACTTAACTTAAAATCGTGAAAAAGCAAATGTGGCACGAAGGAGTATTAATTTGTATCAACACCTCTTAATTAAATTAATAGCTAGACCCGCATGTAACTAAACCAAAACAAAACAAAAACTCTTTTTATTAATAGTGTTATCATCCGATATTCAAGTATTAGTTCATTAGACCAATTCCACAAATAGCTCTTACTAGTCGATCTGAATTGTCATGTATTGTCACTCACTTAATTTTCTCAGTTGTAGCGAGTTTGTTAGTAATTTGAGGACATCCTTGAGCGTACTTTGCTCATTGCCAAAGAGAAATTCACTCAATCTCTTTTACTATACATGCACTTAACACAATGATATAAGCCACACCCAAGCTAACTAACTCATCTCATTCACTGTAAATCAAATTTCTCAAAATTCTTTCTCTTCCCTTCCAAAACTTCCACTTTGCTCATCATTTCTTTACTTTCTTTTTGGGTTTTATCAAATACTTTTGTAAGTACGGGTGAAATACTGTTTCAGCCATGGAGGGCTTGAATGATATCAAGAATGAAAATGTCGACCTTGTAAGATCATCTAACTAATCTAAGTCACACTATAATTAACAATCTCTTTTTCCCTTGTCAAAATTTGGATCATGGTCTTGTTTTATAACCATGCATGCATGAGATGTAACAGTTCCATTACAAAGTATCTTGTAATGTAGAGTGTGGATTAATCTGTTTACCTATCTCTTTACACTCTATGTTCGATTAGAACAATTTTTATCATACAAATTAAATATATGTTGGAGTCATTTGTGTTATACTGTATGTTTGTTTCTATAAAATGATATACCAAGAAACCTACATGACTTTGGAGGGTTTGAGAGAGTTTGTAATGTATTAGTCTAGGTGATATTTAATTTCGTTTCATGTTCGATCATAACAATTTTGATCATCAAAAAATAAAATAAAATGTATCTCTCGCTTTCCTTGCGTCATTTGTGTTACATATTCTCCAGTAACATGGTACGTAGTCATATGTTACCTACACAGTTTCGAAGGTTCGATCAATGAAGTTTGTGATGTATTCATGTATTTAGTTTGATATGCTTTCATGTACTATACGTAGGAATGGCTTTTGTATGGGGTTTTAGAAGGTTCGAGTTCCAGTACACTGTTAAAATTACAAGTGTCAGGAATTCTGATTAGTTTGTCTGACATTGCTGTGTGTGAACAGGAGAACATTCCGATGGAGGAAGTGTTTTCGCAACTCAAAGCTTCAAGACAAGGGTTGACTTCGGAAGAAGGGACCCAGAGAATTTCAATATTTGGCCTTAACAAGCTAGAGGAGAAGAAGGCAAGTACATTTTTGAGCTTAATTGATTTGGATTGAAATATATATCTTTTGTTGAAAATGTGCTGAATGTGTTTCCTTCTTCGACATTGTAATAGGAAAGCAAGCTACTTAAATTTTTGGGATTTATGTGGAATCCTTTGTCATGGGTGATGGAGATGGCTGCTATCATGGCTATTGCTTTGGCTAATGGAGGAGTAAGGACTTACTCTTGTTTTAGTGCGCTGTTGTAGTTATGGATGTCTTGAAACTATCATCTAGTATCATGTGTTAATGCACTCTTAATGCAGGGCAAGCCCCCAGATTGGCAAGACTTTGTTGGTATCATTACATTGCTGGTTATCAACTCTACCATCAGTTTCATTGAAGAGAACAACGCAGGGAATGCTGCACAGGCTCTGATGGCTGGTCTTGCTCCCAAGGCAAAGGTATAAAAAATCATTTGTTCAATCAAACTTTTACAAGATTCACTTTCAGTGAACTATTGAAGCTAGTGTGATTGATCAGACAAGTAGTCAAGTACCAAGGCCTTCCGGCGGTGATTTGATGAACATCATTATGCTGAGTAAATAATCCTGAATACGGTTTTTGCCACCTTGTTTTGGCACTGTAGGTCTTGAGAGATGGGAGATGGGGTGAACAAGAGGCTGAAATTCTAGTCCCTGGAGATATCATTAGCATCAAGCTTGGTGACATTGTTCCTGCTGATGCTCGTCTCCTAGAAGGTGACCCCCTTAAGATTGATCAGTCTGCCCTCACAGGGGAGTCCTTGCCAGTGAACAAGAGCCCTGGTGATGAGGTTTTCTCTGGATCAACCTGCAAGCAAGGTGAGATTGAGGCCATTGTTATAGCCACAGGGGTGCACACCTTTTTTGGGAAGGCGGCTCACCTTGTTGACAGCACCAACCAAGTGGGTCATTTCCAGAAGGTAAGTTAGTTTTTACCCCAAATACACATTGACTCATTTGTTGTCAGAACCCCTGTCAAATATATCTTTTACGGTTTTGGCCAGTGAAGATGATCTGATATATGCATTTCGATGTTATGTAGGTCTTGACAGCCATTGGTAACTTCTGCATCATCTCAATCGCCATTGGGATCTTAATAGAGTTGATTGTTATGTACCCCATTCAGCGGAGGAGGTACAGAGATGGAATTGACAACTTGCTGGTGTTGCTCATCGGAGGAATCCCAATAGCCATGCCAACTGTGTTGTCAGTGACGATGGCTATTGGTTCACATCGTCTCTCACAGCAGGGAGCTATCACAAAGAGAATGACAGCTATTGAAGAGATGGCTGGTATGGATGTCCTTTGCAGTGACAAAACTGGGACACTTACTCTTAACAAACTAACAGTCGACAAGACCATGATTGAGGTTTGCAGCTTCCCCATATAAAGTAGCTCTAATGAACTAAAAACAAGAGTATTCCTCACAAAATGAAAACTAAACAAGAAAACTGACCATGTTTGCTTCTTTGTAGGTATTTGCTCCTGGTATTGACAAGGAGACAGCTGTTGTGCTAGCTGCTAGGGCGTCCCGTGTAGAAAACCAAGATGCTATTGATGCCTGCATTGTTGGGATGTTGGCTGATCCGAAGGAGGTTAGTTCTTCACTATAATATGTAGACAAAAGGAATATACATAAATGCAATATAAGATTAAGGTCTTTCCGGGTTAGCTAGAAGTGGATATGCTCCCCACCTGTGCAAATTTTGATATTGTGGTACTGGATTTGGTTGTGCACAGGCAAGAGCAGGCGTAACTGAGGTGCATTTTCTGCCTTTCAACCCAGTCGAAAAGCGTACAGCAATAACATATTATGATTCTGAAGGTATCTGGCACAGAATCAGCAAGGGAGCTCCTGAGCAGGTGAAAATTAATGCAGATCTGAACATGCCTTACATCCTAAATAGTCAAGAATGTGATACTGACATTTCTCAAATAAAACAGATAATTGAGCTCTGCAACCTCGCTGGTGAAAATAAGAACAGGGCTCATGCAATCATTGATAAGTTTGCTGACCGTGGTCTTCGTTCCCTTGCTGTAGCTCAGCAGGTTTGTATTAGTCGGATAAATGCTCTTTGGTATTAAGTCACTAACGATATAATAACAGTTCACTCATGTGTACCTGCTGATTTTTTTTCGGATTCTTTCTTATGATAGGAAATACCCGATAAGAACAAGGACGCTGCCGGGACGCCATGGGAGTTTGTTGGTCTATTACCCCTCTTTGATCCTCCCAGGCATGATAGTGCAGAAACCATAAGACGTGCCTTGAGTCTTGGTGTCAATGTCAAGATGATCACTGGTGACCAACTGGCCATCGGTAAGGAGACAGGTCGAAGGCTTGGAATGGGGACTAACATGTACCCCTCTTCCTCCCTTCTCGGCCAGCATAAAGATGAGAGTATGGCTTCCATCCCTATTGAGGAGCTCATCGAGAAGGCTGACGGATTTGCTGGAGTCTTCCCAGGTATTTAACCTACTGGATTTTTGTAACAGCAAAAAAAACATAATCAGTTCAATACAACTGGTTGTTCCTGGTTAATTTTGCCAATGTTTTATGCAGAGCACAAGTATGAAATTGTGAAGAAACTACAAGAAAGGAAGCACATTTGTGGTATGACCGGAGATGGTGTGAATGACGCTCCAGCCTTAAAAAGAGCGGATATTGGTATTGCTGTGGCTGATGCAACTGATGCAGCACGTGGTGCATCAGATATTGTCCTTACAGAGCCAGGGTTGAGTGTAATTATAAGCGCTGTATTAACTAGCAGAGCCATTTTCCAGAGGATGAAAAATTACACCATTTATGCAGTTTCGATCACCATTCGTATAGTCATGGGTTTTATGCTTATTGCCCTCATATGGAAGTTCGACTTCTCACCATTCATGGTTCTAATTATTGCCATCCTTAATGATGGAACTATCATGACCATCTCTAAAGACAGGGTCAAGCCATCTCCCACACCTGACTCTTGGAAGCTCAAGGAGATCTTTGCCACTGGTGTTGTCCTTGGCACTTACATGGCTATGATGACAGTCCTTTTCTTCTGGGCGGCTCATGACTCAGATTTCTTTAGTGTAAGAAAACTTTTGCTGTATTTCCGCTTTTCACCTCTTAGCTATTTTCAGGTTCTAATATCTTTGGTCTACAGAGAACATTTGGTGTGAAGAACATTAGCAAGAATGAACAAGAGCTAACGGCTGCTCTGTACCTCCAAGTGAGTATAATCAGCCAGGCCCTGATCTTCGTCACTCGCTCTAGGAGCTTTTCCTTTTTGGAACGCCCTGGTTTCTATCTCATGATTGCCTTCGCGATAGCACAACTGGTGAGTTCACTGTTAAAACAATAAAGATCAATATGTGAATGTCCAACAATAACCCTAAAAGAATAAGAGCTGCAAAACTTACAATATTTCTGTTCTTGGATGTGTACAGATTGCAACAGTTATAGCTGTATATGCTGATTGGGGATTCGCCCGCATGAAGGGCATTGGATGGGGATGGGCAGGTGTGATATGGTTATTCAGCGTGGTCACATATGTACCCTTAGATCTCCTCAAGTTCATCATTAGGTACGCATTGACTGGCAAAGCATGGGACAATCTGATTGAAAGAAGGGTACGTACTTCTCTGTATTTTCTTTTTGAAACGTAAGCCAAGGCGTTTAGATGTCTTACATTGGAAAGTTATCGTTCACAGACTGCATTTACCTCCAAGAAAGACTATGGAAAGGGTGACAGAGAGGCACAATGGGCGGCTGCGCAACGTACCCTTCACGGACTTCAGCCACCAGAAGCCACAGATTTGTTTGCTGACAAGAATAACTACAGAGAGTTGTCTGAGATTGCCGAGCAGGCAAAAAGACGTGCTGAGATTGCACGGTAAGCCACTTCCAGAAATCTTGTTGAGCAGAGATATGTAAAACTTCTCATCCCTAAACAAAGAAGCAAAAAGAAGAAGCTTCTTTCCACAAGGGGAAGAAAAATGATCCTCCTTTACCTTTCTGTCATCAGGTCTGTCATGCAGAAAGCAACGGATGATCATTTAGCTTCCCCTTGAAAACGGTTAGGGAAACCAAATGTGGGGGGTAAAAAACAAAATAAACAACACCAAGACATCATTGATTCTCATTTTCTTGAAAAATATTTATCAGGTTGAGGGAGCTTCACACTCTGAAAGGGCATGTAGAGTCAGTGGTCAAGCTCAAGGGTCTCGACATCGACACGATTCAACAGCACTACACAGTCTGAGGAAACAGGAGATGAATTCAGGCTGAAGTATTTGCTGCTATCCCATATTCCCATTGGCATCCGGAAGTGGGAGTGAGAAAAGAGAGGAAAAAATAAGAAAAATGGAATCTAGTTTTTTGAGTTCCTGTTTTTCCTTTTCTTGTTCAGTTTTGCTCAATGACTGATGCAAAACTTGCGGCAATAAACCAACCCGCCAGCCATCGGAGACTTTGCATTGTAACACTCCCATGGTTTGGTTGGGGTGTTAGGCATTTAGAGATAAAGATTAGCACTCTACCCATGAGTGTAAATGTGTAATTGGAACATTATCCCAAAATCAATGAAAGATGCCACCAAATTTTGACTTCCGATATTAGTCTTAAGTCTTAATCTATATTGCACGGACACTCCTAGGTGTCGTGTCCGACACGGGACACGAAAATAAAATTGTAAAATTACACTAGTTTTGGAGTTTCTAACCCCAAATACGTGTCCGACACGACACGGATACGGTGCCCGGGTGAAGTGTCCATGCTACAGAGGTCTTAATTATTTTCTATTCTCCCCTCCTTCCTGCAGCTATTTTCAATTGTCCATATTGTGTTCATCAAATATGTCAGTGCAACTTTGGACTCTCAACTATTCTTGCAAGCAGGACATTCTTTTTTTGTATACCTTAAAAATAGTTAAATTGAGTATTCTTGCAAGCAGAACAGGCTGTAGATAAACTAGTTGCTAATGAGTTTTTGCACAACCTGTTCTATCAAGCGAGTGTGTTGTTCCAGCTCGGTAATGTGTAAACGAAAATGGTGACAATCAGGCATATAAATGCATAACCCATACTGTCATAATGGCGGGCATCTTGTGCATGAATAAGGTTTAGGACCTTAAGCTAGTAAATCCAATCAGGAAAAAAGAATGGTCGCGTGAGCTTCATAAATTCTTGACGAAATCTATCTTTCCATTTGTCAACTTGAAAGTGACTTTTTCCTCAGATTTTGTGTGTCCCATTAATTCGACAAATCTATGAACTAGCATCGAGGCGCACACTAGATCTATGTGTAACTTCTTGAAAAGAATGAGAACAACTAGTAGTATCTGAGAACAATAAGTTTACTGTACAGAGTGATTGAACCAACTTAAAACTAATCTACAGCTTGCCTACAGTTCTGTTCTGTGACCAAGTAAAATGGAACCGTAGCCGAACTACCTAGATGATCAAAGTACCTGAAGCCAAGAACTTCTCTAAGTTATCATCAGTGTAAAAATATTGGAGGAGATCAAGTGTTATGAGTTGGGAGTTTCTGTAAGTCGGAGAGATCCTCCTAGCTCAACGGGCACAAGTGGAATCAGCGAGTGAAGGACATCAGTTATCAATGGCCTGTAACTTGGTTCTGGCTGTACACACAACACCGCCACTGCGGCAACCTGTGTACCATGGTTATTCAGAGATGATTAGTCTGAACTCAGTGCGCTATAATAGGCTAACAAGTAACAATTGAAGATACATTTGACAGTTCAGAACCTGATATAAGTGCTTTGGGTCCATTTTGTCTCTGATCAATGGATCCACAATATTTGGAACCTTCAATCTGTCAGTAAACTGGGGCATTGCCTGTTCAGATTTCGAATTGAAAGAACTCAACAAAACGGCTAGAATGAAGGGATCCAAACTAGTAAGTCAGAGTCTGATCAAAGATCAGGGAGTAGTGCAAGGAGTTGTGGAAGTTTACCCAAGTCACAATAGATTGGTGATTAGAGGGTGACATTTTCTCCACAGGCTTCCTTCCGGTCAAAAGCTCTAGAAGGATGACACCAAAGGCATAAACATCACTTTTGTCAGTTAGTTTACCTGAAAAGATTAACAGGATCACTATTATTGAGCTTCATGAATAGAATCCATCTTTTTCAACCAAACAAAAGGAATCTAGAAACTGATCATAGAGAGCCGTGACCTTACCATCCAGCAAATATTCTGGTGCCAGATAACCCAAATTTTCAGAGATCTTTAACTCGTTCTTGTTTTGTGTTCCTACGGCAACAGCTAGGCTAAAACCTGAAAGCTGAATTAACCACAATGAAGTTCAACTGGATTGAACACTCATAACAGCACCATGGCACCGTTAAAAGCTAACATGAACAGAAATCAGTAAGGAAGCATATATGTCGATTTACCTTGGCATTGAAGTTGGAATCTAGAAGGATGTTGGAAGTCTTTACATTTCTATGAATGACCACAGGGTCGCATCGCTCATGCAGATATTCAAGTCCTCTAGTGCAGTACCGTAATGCGAAATTGCAAAGTAATTAGGGATGAGAAAAAGAGAGAAACAACCATAAGCTACAAATTGTTACCTAGCAACATTGAGGGCGATTTTCATTCTCAGAGGCCAAGTCAAGGCCGAGCCAGTAGAAGGGCCTAAACAATGGTTCAATGAAGAACATATTACTAATCCTTTATACTGATACACATCAACTGGCAATACCACTACACCGAACTAAACACACATGAAGGACAATTTTACCATGTAACTGGCTTTCCAGTGAGCCATTATCCATCATTTCATATACCAGTAATCTGGCCTCACCATGACTGCAATATCCTAAAAGTTTGACAATGTTCTGATGCTGAATTTTGCTTAACCAGCGAACCTCATTCTGCATTTTCAGGTCAATTATGAATAAGCAAATCAATAAAGAGCAGAGGCATATGCAAATTGGCCCAAGAAAGTACTGCACAATTACCTGAAACTCCTTTTCAGTACCTCCAACATCCAATTTCTTCACAGCACCATATAAATTATCGCCTAAGCACGCCTTGTAAACACTTCCCCTACCTCCTTCTCCAATCTTATTGCCATCCTCAAAATTGTTTGTTGCTGCTTCCAGCAAATTGTAATCCAAAATAGATACACTTCCCTTCTTAGTTCCCATCCTCAAAGAATTGAGCTTGCCCAAAATTGGAACCGCGGGGCGGCCTTTTTCGTCATCTTCATTGTAACACAATGTATCAAAGTAAAGCAACATTAGACTAGGGCCTCAATTTGTGACAGAACATTATGAAACAAACAGACCAAAAGCTTGAGATTTATACCCAATGACTGTTGACATTTCCTAGAATAGCTCTTCAATCTTCTCAGCTTAAGAAACCAAAACAAGCACAAAAACAGTACTGTTGCACCAAGTAAAGCAGAAGCACTAACAAGCGATATCAGCATTATTTTCTTTGAGTCTCTGTGGTGCTGCACGTGCACTTCATTCATTCCTGTTAGTAAACACAAAATCAGCAGCAATGTACAAATCCACTATCAAGCTTTAACCTTTTTATGTATGCATCACTAGTAACACTACCCCAATACTTCCTTAGAGACCCCCACAAAGGCGGGTTAAGGGGTCATGATGTACACAACCTTATCAAAACTAATATAAGTTAATAACTCGATATAACATTAATGTGTTACTCAATGCTACATAATTAACATAAACTTACATTACTTAAACACAAATATGATTACATTACTACACGATCACAGTACATGCTAGTAAATTTGTAACTACCCACGTAAGCATTTGTCATTTTTAACATGCACATGTGAATAAAAATTCTTATGACCTACTTAGTGATCAAGGCCCATACAACAAAAGAAATGATCTCATCTGGGTGTTACTGTACTTGTTAAGTGGGTGTTTAAGTGGTTAACAAAGTACAGTACCTGTGGGAGGTTGAGTGGTCCCGTAAACTTGAGAAATGGGCACAACATAGTCCTGGGTTGTTACAACTGAAAACAAGCAGCACAAAACCGAAATGGGAAACAAAACCATCATTGAAATGCTTGCTAGAGTGAGAATGGAATGTGTTGGGATTTGTGGTGGTCAGTTGTAGTGCAAATTTTATGCAAATTGGTAAAAAGAAAAGTTTGTCTTGGAATTTGATTTTTGACAAGAAATGTTAAAGTGTAGTACTGCACACATTGGAACAGTTAACAGTAGACAGGAAAAAGGAAAAGAAACTGACACAGACAAACTGAGCCAGTTTTAAAAGAGTTTGGGGGGAAAAAAGTTAGTGACGCGCATGAAACTCGCGTGATGTGGTTAAATGGGTGGGACCAAATACAAGTGCTTTCAACAAGTGCGGTAAGCTGAGTATGCGGGCCTTCGTTGGGCCGAAAGATTGCTGGACCCAAAGAATTATACTGATGGGTAAAACTTCGTTCATTTGTCCATTGACACTTGGGTCGGACTATTACAGAAACAGGCTAAATCTAATGTCTTTTAGCCCATTTTGCATCAATGATACTTTCGTGATTTCGTCCTCTTCTTCCATTCTTTTTTATTTTTTCTTCTGAAATTGACTCTACAAAATTAAGGTTAAAGCTTACACACGCAATTACTGCATGTTGCGTTACATATGATTAGTTTGCCACTTTGTTTTTCTCCAATTTTTCCACTTTCAACTCTAGGCTGAAATGGACTCCAAGAAACTGAAAAGAGATAGATTGCATTCAACTAAACTAAGATTGAATGAGTAAATGGTATCAGAAAACTGAAAAGGGATCATTATTCATTACTGAATTAAGATCGAGTGCATGAATTGTATCATTCGATTGTGAGGTTCTAATACGTATAACTTATGTTACTGTGTTTCAAGTCAGACTAATCACGTTCAGTCCAGCTCAGAATTTAGCTCAGTTCAACAATATTACAGGGGGAATAGAACGACCGGGTAGGTAAATGAGTTATCAGAGGACATGAATAAAAATTAAGATCAAATTGAGAAGAGAAGAGCTTATATTATTTTTTTGGTGTGAATTTATGTACATTACATTATTAGTTTTTGGTGTGAATTGATGTACATTATATTGAACTGAAATAAAAATTTCAAACAAACTATTGAAGTTATTCAGATGAATTTTTGAACTCAAGTGTCAGAAAAATCTATCATATTATCGATGAAAAATTCGACATAGCAGTCACAAATACAAGCCTAACCGGACCTCTCAAGGAATAACAAATTTCTCGTAGAACACACTTATTCAAAAAAAAAAAGGAAACTTGATTACAGACTATACTAACCAGTGTAACTGAGTTTTTTTTTACAAGCAATGAGAAGTTCTATGGAGATGACTGAAGGAGAGTCGCAGTGTAGGCACACAAAACAAGGTATCCCATTGAACAATCAAGCTATCAAGCTGGTTTTAGTGTTCAACTACACAATTAATGGCATCTCCAACTACTATATGACAGTAGTTAAGGACTTTAGGTTGCTCTGGACCTCAATGCAGTATGGCAGTGCCACAGAGAGTCAGATACAGGGACGGATCAACACTATGTGAAAGGCAGAAAACAGCTCGTATAATATTGCGGCTGAATGCTACCGTTTTCAAAAGAAGACATGTATTATGTCAAAAAAAAATCCTACAAACGTAGTATAAATGAACGAGGGCCAAAGTTTTTTTTTTCCTGGTGATGGGATACATCAGATTAAAGTATTAAATTAAAAGCCATCTGCGAAAGAACAACCTTGAACATTTTTTGACATTGTTTCAAGGAAAATGGCATTTTTTATTGTTTTTGAGAACCAACCCCGTGGCTGTTAACTCATTAGACAAATGAACAAGGGCCAAAGTAACCAACATCTTTGTTGGCAAAACCAATTGATCACTGAACGAGACTTCGTGTACAGTTAATACTTAATACACAATTTTAATACACAAATTAGATGATGATGATCATCAGAAAACTAGAAGGAAGGAAGAAATACTGTAGTTTTGAAATGTCCGCCAGTGTGTGGTTTCATAGATGTAAGGACAGATGGCTTCAAGGTGACTTAATTACAGACCAGGAAGAGAGTAAAATCTCTGATAAATATGACTCTGAACCATGCATGTCAAAAGAAGCCCCTGTACCTGCAATTGACCTGCGCAAATGAAACCAAGTATAGTTATAGCAATCGTAATAGCACTGCTTTTGACTGTTCAAGCAGTCACAGAAGCTAATGGTTTTTCAGATGAAACATCAGCTCAACTAGGCAAAGATGTAGTAGAAGATGATAAGAGATCAAGAAGCAGACACAGGAGGAGGAGAAGCAAGAGAGGGAGAAGTAGAGGAAGGTTAAAAGGAGGTTCAAATTGTGACCCGCTCTACGGATTTCTGTTCAACGCTTGTGGGCAATGGCCCTTTTCGACATCCCTTTCTCCGGACAACCCCTTTCTTCCAGGGCCACGATCACCGCCCCCAGAAGCACCAGTTCTACCACCTCCAACTATACCTCCACCATCACCCCTAACACCAGAAATACCACCGTTGTCACCAGCTGCACCACTTCTTCCACCACCAACACTTCCACCGACATTGCCACCACCAATCCCACAACCGTTATCACCTCCCCTGCTGCCTCCACCAGCAATACCTTCATTCCCACCACCGGTGCCTGTGACACCTATACCACCACCGCTACCCCCAGCACCGGAAATACCATCATCCCCACCACCAATTCCACCAATACCATTACCTCCACCATCGTTACCTCCACCAGAATTGCCACCGCCACCCCTTGTTATGTCTCCGCCCCCATTTTCATTGTTGCCACCACCATTTTCATTTTTGCCACCACCAATAGAACTATTTCCTCCTCCATCTCCACTTGTACCCTCACCACCACCCCAATCATTTGAGTCTTTCCCGCCAATTTTTGAACTTCCTCCTTTGTTTCCACCTGTACCTTCCTCACCACCGTTGCTCGAATTTCCGCCATTTTTACCACCATTGTTTGCACCACCTACATCATCTGTACCTCCTAGTGCTGAAATTCCACCGTCGACAATTTTGTCACCACCCTCTTCTCCACCAGTCCTTGAAAGTCCATCACAAACACCACCAACGTTTTCTCCACCACTCTCCGGAATCCCAATGTTGACACCACCAATAGCATCACTTTCGCCACCCTTCTCCCCAACAATAGCAATATCACCACCACTCCCATCATCGCCACTGTCTCAAGTACCACTTTTGACACCACCAGCGATATTACCACCACCACCCTCTTCCCCTCCTGTCACTGAAATCCCACCACTAACTCCATCAATACCACAACCACCATCACCAACTTCTCCTCCATTGCTTCAATTTCCACAGCCAACACCGCCATCAATCTCACAACCCCCCTCACTTTCTCCACCAGTAGTACCACAAGTAATACCATCACCACCACCACCACCTTCTCTACCAACTCAAGCACCACAACTAATACCACCATTATCACCACCATCATCACCTATTACACCTGAACAGCCCCTAGTACAACCTCCTCCGCCACCACTTTCTCCACCGTCTTTTCAAGTCCCACAGCTCACACCGCCTGTATCTTCGCCATCGCCACCTTCTCCGGAACTTTTGCCACCAATGCAACCATCGCCGGTGCCATCTCCACCACTGCTCGAAGTTCCACAACTCTCACCCCCGCTAATCTCACCATCCTCACCTCCTCCTCCAATGCTTCAAGTTCCACTGCCAACGCCTCCAGCGCCATCAACACCACCAATATTTCAGAGTCCAACTCTAGTGCCCCCATTGACACCGCCGCTACCTTCTCCACCACCGCCACTTTCTTCTCCACCATTGTTTGAATTTCCACCATTTACACTACCACCATTTTCTCCTCTTCCACAATTACAATTTCCACCATTCATACCCCCACTGATGTCACCACCATTGACAGCCCCTCCACCACCCTTACTTGAATTCCCACCGCCGACACCAACATTCACGTCACCACCAATCCTTCAACTCCCGCCTTTGACACCACCTATGCCTACCCCATCATCACCCCTAGTATTTGTATTCCCCCCGTGGATGCCACAAGTAACATCACCACCACCACAACCTTTTCTAGGTGGTATCTACCCTCCACCAATAACATGGCCAGTGTCGCCTATTGTATGGCCATGGCAATCACCTCCGAGTGGTGGCAATGGAGGTTATAGTTTCAGTACACCACCATGGCTTGATAATCCATTTCTCTCTACGCCTCCGGTGCTTGACAATCCAGTACCTTTTTGGACGACTCCTAGTGAGCCAGATAAGCCGCCCTCGCTACCACTAGTACCTTCTCCACCATTTGTGTCTTCTTTGTCATCTAGCAATGATTAGAGTTTAGTGTGCAGACAACAGTACAAGGAATAAAATGAAATTCATAAGTGTACATTCTAGTTATGCAATATAATGTTCATGAATATCTAGTGCCCTAGTCTAGTAGTTTGAGTAAGCAGCATTTATTTAGCAATAACTGGTTAGTCGGATCCTTGGAATAACTTATCCATGGGTTCGCAGTTCTAACAGACACAATAGAAATTTAAATTACAGTCATCATGCATATTAGCCAAATGATCCACATGTTCTTGGTACTTGGCCAATCTCTTTAAGTTGGCTAGCCTGTTGGATTTCTTTTTTTTTTTTAAAGTAAATGTTGTCTATCTGCAGAGAAAGGCCCAAAGTATAAGCATAAACCAATGATAACGTAAAAACCAATCTTGGAAATCTATCTGTATTCAGAAGTATCTGAAACAGTAATCTTCTAAAACGGGCATCAAACAATGCCACACAATGTTTTACACCGAACTCTCTTTCACGTATAACCATTTATAACTCATCAGAAAGCCTTTAGAATTAGATTCATACAAAAATGGTGGAAGTATTGTAGGTCGTTCGAGTATCTAAACTGGAAACTTGTAAGTTACATAATAGACCGAAGACCTGAAGTCAGTCTGAAAATCCGGAAACCTAAGAAAAAAAGAGGTCTGGTGCAGTGGGATACTGGTGAACAACAAAGGGTGCAATGCAATGGTATTCCATAACAAGGCAACATGCCAACATAATTAATCACATTATGGAACATGGATGATCAGCATAACAGCAACAGTACAGCTTTCGCTGCATCATAAACTTGTTTGAAGCTCTAAACATTAAGGTTGACATACGGCACACATATCGAGGCTTTGCATCAATTAGTAATTATTTCTCACAACCAACATTGTTTCTTCAACTTTGTTAACATTCTAGGCACGCAGCCGCACCAGTAAGACCATACCTCTTGGAATTCTAACCTTTTATGCTTCATAAATACATCAAACAAGATCGAAACAACTAGACAAGCATCTCTCTGAATAAATACCAGAGTATAGTTGGTAGAATATGAAAGGACCCAACTAAAGACATGAAACGAAATGTGCTGGCCCTCACAGTGTTTGCGTTACTTTTGCTTAGTTCAGCTTGTATAGAAGCCAAGACACCCACAAGAACCAAAAATAACGACAAGGCCCATAGGAAGAGAGCATCAAGTAGTAGAGCACGAAGAAACAGAGGCAGCAGCACTAGCGGACATAGAGGAAGTAACAATAGTGGAAGGGGTAGTGAAGGATCCAATTGTGATCCGCTTTACCAATATTTTTTTGGTAGTTGTGGCCAATGGCCATTCAACAGATCTTCTCCTGACAACCCCTTCTTTCCGAGACCTAGACCACCAAGGTCACCACCACTATCACCACCAGTGGTGCCTATTACTCCCTCACCGCCTGCAATAATACCATCTCCTCCACCTCTAATCGTGACTCCTCCTGCACCACTTGTACCAGCTCCTCTATCTTCGCCTCCGCCAATATCAGCTTCACCACCTCCTCTAGTACCTTCACCACCTACACTAATACCTTCCCCTCCACCTTTAGTACCCTCTCCACCACCCCCTGTATTTCCACCTCCTTCACCGGTGCTCTTCTCACCACCGCCTACAGGTCCCTCTACCCCACCACCAGCACCAATCTTTTCGCCACCACCACCAATACCAATCCCTTCTCCCTCACCGCCACCACCAGTGCCGGTGTTTTCACCGCCGCCAATACCTATCACTTCGCCACCACCGCCAATTCCTTTATCTCCACCACCTACACCAATCCTTCCACCGCCAATTGCATCCCCACCACCCACGCCAATATTTCCACCGCCGCTAGCATCGCCACCACCCACGCCAATATTTTCACCGCCGCTAGCATCGCCGCCACCCACACCAGTATTTCCGCCACCACTTGCATCACCACCACCTACACCAATATTCCCACCTCCGCTTGCAACACCACCACCCACACCGGTATTCCCACCTCCGCTTGCATCACCACCACCCACACCAGTATTTCCACCTCCAATTGGATCGCCACCACCTACACCAGTCTTCCCTCCACCACTTGCATCACCTCCACCCACACCCGTATTTCCACCGCCGCTCTCATCCCCGCCACCTACACCAATCTTTCCACCGCCGGTTGCATCTCCACCACCAACACCGGTCTTTGCATCACCACCACCTACACCAATTAATTCACCTCCTCCAGCACCCGTATTCCCCCCACCACTAGCCTCACCACCACCGACGCCAATTGTTCCATTTGCATCACCTCCACCAGCACCAATCCAACCCACACCAACTTCTTTATCACCACCGCCAACACCAACCACCCCACCTATACCATCTTCACCACCACCGCAACCAGATCCCCCCTCCTTACCACCCCCTACACCAACCTCATTATCCCCCCCAATACAACCAATTCCCCCATCATCTCCACCACCTACACCAATCCCAACACCAGCCCTGGACACTTTCACCCCACCAGCTAATCCCATCATTTTCTCCCCACCACCAACTCCAATTCCAAACTCACCATCAGTACCTACAATCCTCCCACCGCCCTCGGACCCATCATCAACATCACCTCCAACACCTTCATTGTCCCCTCCCTTAAATTAAGCCTCATCATCACACCACCAGTCTCATTCTCCAATTCACAACACTAGTCCTATCCTGATCATCACCACCACCTTTACTCTCACATTACTATACTTTTCTCTATTCCAACTTGTTCCAACTATACCCATCATGTAATAAATTATTCTTTTTCCTTTCTTTCAAGTTTCAATCTTTCTTCATAGGCAATATGTCTTACTGTAAGTTTTTCTTCATGTGATCACTGATACGATATATAAAAGAACATAACTTTTCATTACATTTTTGTCTACAATATCAGTTCTTTCTCAATACATGCATACTTTATTGTCTTTCCTTTATATTTGGTTCATAGGCACTAAAATCTTACTCAAGACAATACAGTGCTGCATGAATAAACTACGACCCACAAATTTTCAAGCACTTCTACTTAGTACAAATAACATTACATTTTGGCAAAAAAACAGGAAACAGCATAAAATGAACGCACCTCATGATCTCAACTTCCAGGGAACAGAAACGAAAGATAAAGAGTAAAAAATATAACGTCAACCCATCATCAATTCATCATCAATTAGCCAATTGCCAAGGTGCCCAGTCGCCCAGATGAACTTTGGGTAGGAAGGAAAGAGAATGTAGTACAACTGTACAAGTGTACCCAAAAGAAGGAACAAAAGAAAGATTGTGCCTTTCGGGGTTTTCATCGTTTTGGTTAACTGTCCAGATGTCCATGGGGATGTGGGCTTCAATGTGTATATTTGGGTCTTGTGTGTGCAAGTATGTGGACGGATAAATGATGGGTCAAAGCCCAAATTTTATAATATTCTATGTATGACAAAAAATTATGTGAAGCCGTTTCATATATGAGACTGAGTTAACGACCTCTCGGGTAGTTATTCGTGAACCATCGAGTAAACAATAATGATTCTCGGGTAAACAATAATGAACACTCTTAAGTCTCAAACATTCTCATATATGAAATGGGTTCATACGAATTTTTCTCCAAACATTAAGCGAGTGTGGAGCAAGTAGAGAAACGCCAAGGTACAACATAGAATCACAAAAACTTGTGAAAACCGTTTTGTATATTAGATAGGGTCATTAATAACAAAAAAAATTGATTAATAATCTTTCGGTGGTCATTAGTGACCCACTATTAGTCGTTAATAATGATTCGTTCTTATATATAAAATGGGTTTACAGAAATTTAACTAATATAGAATTACGTTTTGCACTTTTCTGTTTCCCAAGTATGGATTTTTCTATGTTGAATAAAAGGATGGAAAAACTGTATTCATATTATTTGCCAATGTCACATTACATGTACATCATCTAGCCTTATAAGATGGGCTTGGACCAATGACTTAAACCCAAACTCATATAAGAACGATTTCACACAAAATTCTTCAATAACTAACTTAAATTGAATACTCCAGACTCCTAGACAATTTCTTATTCGAGAGCTTAATATAAACTTTACTTTGCATTACACAGTTTGCATGAATGATGTTTTGAGACAACAAAACAATGAAGTCTTGAGCTCAAATACTTGCACTGTACACTCGGGTGTCTTATACCATACACTCTTTTTGTTATTTCTCTTAATTTAGGCCAAAAACATCATTAAAAAATTAAAGATTCAATATTTAATCATCTACTTACAAAGTGAGAGTATGATGTAAGGTACATCCTGATTTGTTTGAAGTAATTTTCCCTAAGGTCACTAAAAATTCCAATTTTATTATTTTTCAGTTTTTCACAAAAATCCAATATCTTCAATTTTAAGCAATATTCTATTTTTGCACCTTTTTTATATTGAATTATTAATTAAAACTCCATTTTCAATTATCTGCCAACTTGGTCACTTTTTCCACTTCCAATGTCCAATAACCCAACATTTGTCATGTTTTGTCCATCCAATGTCCAATATTCTGCTTTTCGAAATCACCCCATTTTGCTCCCTACACAGAACACACTGCACTCCATTCTCTCTCCCCCTCTTTTCCTTTCCCTGGATCTCATACTCACACACTAAGGTAAGTCCTCCTCTCAATACCCACATCCAAAAGTTCCAATCTTTTGTCATTTTGAAGCATAAAGTTTCAATCTTTTTCCAAAAAAAATGCATGAAAGATGTGTTGTTGATGTGCCAGATGAAATATGGGAGCAAATAATATCATTACTAGACCATGATCGTTACCTAGAATCACTATCAACTGTTTCAAAACGTTTTCTTGCAATCACTAATCAGTTTAAACAAACACTTAAGATAACAGTCACAACACCACACTTTCTACCTAAGTTGTTTCACAGGTTTCCTAACTTAAAGAACATATCTTTCTGTGAATATCATGGGTGCCCTGATGAGATTATTAGGCAAATAGCAAATACCCATTTTGCCCTTGAGAGTTTGGATCTCTCTGGCCTTGAGAACTTCCCCTCTGAGGCAATTCAGGAGATACCCAAGTCTTGTTTAGGGTCAATCAAGTCATTAAAGTTGGCAAATTTGTGTGCTTTGAATGATGTGGATTTGGAGGTTATTGCTGGGTTGATGTGTAATTTGGAAGAATTGGACATTAGTGAACCTAGGGATGAGTATAAGGTTGATGAGGATGTTGTGATGAATGGTGGAGGTGTGGGGATAACTGATGATGGGGTTGATTTGCTTGCTACTAAGTTGGGTAAGTTGAGGAGGGTTAACTTGTCTGGGAATAGCTTTGTTTCGGATCAGTCGGTTTTGCGGCTTGTGGAGAAGTGTGTGAATTTGGAGGAGATTGTGGTGAAGAATTGCTCATTTGTGACTCAAATTGGGGTGGATTTCGCCTTGCGTGAGTGTCGGAATTTGAGGTCAGTGGCATTGGAAGGGATGGACTTGGTTGCTCCGGAGATTGGTGGTTCGTTTGCGTGTGCACATAATTTGTCTGTGCTTGAATTTTCTTTTATGAATGTTTCGGATCAGTTGCTCGGTTATATAGTTAAAGCTTCCATCCCATTGAAGAAGTTAACAATTGACCAGTGTAAAAACTTCACCTGGGGTGGTATCGTGTTTTTGTTACGTAAGTATCAGGCGATTGAGTATTTCTCTCTGGAAGGGGTTTACTGGATCACTGATCAGAACATTGTTGATGTCTCGAAGGGGCTTCGCAAGGCTACTACGGTTAAGCTTGGCTTTTGCTCTAAGCTTACCACTTCTGCTATGCTCACCTTGCTTAAGAACTGCCCTTCCTTGGAGAGGCTTGAAATGGAGAAAACTGACTTGGGGAAATTAGAGTTTGCTGTTAGCAATGTGAACCACCCGCGGATTAGAGAGCTTTTGTTGAGCGGCAACAAGACTTTAAGCAATGAATGTCTGGAAAACATTGCACTTTCCTGCCCAAACATTGAGTTACTTGATGTGAGTGATTGTCCTGCCATCACTCGGAAAGGAATTGGAGAAATTGTGAGGACATGCACTAATTTGCGGCATTTGAATATACATGGATGTGCGACAATCAAGAGTCTGGGCATTGATAAAAAGCTCCAAAGGTTGGAAGTGTTGCAAGCATCTAGTTCGGGACTTAATGATGAAGGGCTGTTTTCAATTGCAAAGAAGTGTCCTGCCCTCATGAAGTTGGATCTGATGAGTTGCTCTGGAGTGACCCCGAAAGGAGTGCAAGAAGTTGTCAAGCAATGTGTAAGATTGAGGGCAATAAATCTGAGTTATTGTCGTGATATTGGCCGAGATACTGTGTATTGGGTAATGTTCACTAGACCGTCGCTAAGGAAGATAGTTCTACCACACGGATGGATCCCCTCTGAAGAGGACACTCTTCTGTTCTTGCGCCATGGATGCCAGGTTATTCAACCTGAATTCTTTTGAAGTACTTTCCCTGTGAGTTTTGTTGAGACATATGTTGTCTATACTTTGGTAAATAAATACTGTGAAGAAAGTTTTGGGAAAAGAACTCATGTTTTGAGCCTTGATTCCATACGTATGTAAGTGAATAGTTCAAGTAGTTAAAATGGCCTGTCTTTCATGTTGGAGGAAAATGCAGCCATTCACTGTTTAGAGAATGTTTTGTTAATAGTGATCTCCAGTCTCTCTTTTGTACTGTACTTGTTAGTACTAAATGAAGAAAGTTGATTACATCGTGTCTTTTTTGCCTGCTTGAGTGCTCGATCAACCCAAGCAAATCCTACTTTACTTTCATTTCTGTTTGCATTAGATTACGTACAGCGGTACAGGTGTGAATTGATATTCTTATATGCTCCCCAAGCCTAGCTGACTTTGGTCCAGTCTGGTTGCATCCGTTGAAAGAAGCTCATTGTGGCACTATGCTCAGTTTCTGTGAAGACTTAGCAAGCGCGGCGCGCGGTAGAATGTGTTAAATTATTTGTTAACAAGGACAGACTTGGTGAATGGGAGTTGTCTTGTTCACCTTAGAGATTTGCCAGTGCAACCATCAGATAAGCTCCTTGAGCTTCATGGAAACAACAGCTCTACCATCTTCGAAATAGGAAGAGCTTCATCATGGAGAGTACTTGAGTGATATAGGAAGTTTTATCTTTTCTCTTTTTGGGGTGGGAACCTATTATCTATTGAAAATGGATAGCTTAATTTTTTGAAGCAATTAATGTGGTACAAGGGTATACCACTATACCCTTAGTATAATTCTCAAGCGAGAGTATGTTTTTCAAACCCCTTTGTAATCCATACCCTTTCAAAAAAAAAAACTAGCTTCAAATTCCTGTTTGTTCGTCATCCTACTGATGGAACATGAATTCTGATAACATAACAGTAACGCAGACGGGTATTATGTCGATGCAACGATGCCTTTTCTAAGTCATAGAATATGCAAAATACGGTGATATTCATGTTCAAGTTTCAAAGTCTGAAGCTTTTTTTTTAACAAGTCAACAGCTTTTAGAAATAAACAACGCACTAGTTTTTGTGATGCGGGGGAATGCATATCTGAATTGAAGTATAATCTTATTTACATTATTGTGATACATTCAACAGTTTGACAACAACCAACAAATGATTGGAAGTACATTTAGAGTTCTTCAGCGTCTGACTTTTTAGTTTAGGATGTAGGATGGAAACAACACGTCAACACCCCCATTTCTTTCTACTAGACTATTCTGATTCTAGTTGCTTGCAAGTCTAGTTTTGTTTAAGATAAACTAGAACAATACTGCACAGTTAAAGACTACCTGGGTTGTATGCAATCTTTACACTAAACAATGTCTACGCGACTAAGCTATTGGTGATCTGCTGTATAAATGCGAATTCATAAAAAGGACAGATGGAGTCTTGAGATGCACAACCATATTGAGAGAAAGTCATTCCCGGTGTTATTTGATTTTTAGTTCAATACGATCAACTCTTGCATTACATGCCAGAGTGTGAGTTGACTAAATCCATTCCTGTAGGATATATATACATCCAGCTCTTGTTTTACAGCTTCCATCTACAAACAATCTCCGGTGTACAGTTCATATCTTCAATGGAAACTCCACCTCGCCGCAAAAACTGCTGGGTCACAGCCCTAATTGTCCTAGTGTTCCTAGTAGCTTTCTCCATTCTTGTCACCATGCTGATACTCACTCCGAGGAACCCTGCCTTCATGGTAGAACAAGGGTCAGCCCATGGCTATAACTTGACCTTTGATGGCCACCTAATAAACACTACCATCGATCTCACTATGCGATCCTACAATAAGAACAGAGTGCTGTCCATAATTTACAACTGGATTTCCATTGATGTTTATCTCCATAGCGGTCCCTTGGTTATTTCGGAAAGGGTGGTTACTGATCCTTTCATCCGGCGCCCTTTGGATGAAAAGATGCTTAACATACACGTCGATGTGGCATCTAGTGTGTCATTAAATTCTAGTGTGATGGCTGAACTGAGGGCTGAGAATGATAGAGGAGAGGTTGGTTTGGATGTATTTGTGAGAGCACTTGTTCGATACAAGCTAGGAAGCATGACATTCAAGTTGCATCGCCTGAAAGGAGACTGCTCCCCTGTGGTTCTGTATCTTTCTCCAAGCAAGAGCTTTCAAAGAACGTATTGTCATGTCAAGGTTAAAAAGTACCATAAGGGTGACCATATTTCATTTTGGTCCAATGGAAACCATACTGAAAACGAAGAAGAGTCTGGATGGTAGACATGACATGACATGACACTTGTTAAATACAAGCTAGGAAGCATGAGATTCAAGTCTGGATGAATGAAGAAGAGAACGAGTGATTTAGTTGAGAATTTGAGATCGAACTGTTGTGCTGTGACTGCATTTGATCTTTCACAAATTGGGATTTAATCCTGAGAACCCCCACCTCTTTTGGGCAAAACAATGTTTTTTTTTTCTGTTTACTAGGCCTTCAATTGTTGCTTGCTCTTTCAAACTAGAAATGATATAGAACAGAATTGGAAAGGAAAAAAATCGCTTTGTTGAGTCACCTCAGGGAATTGATAACCAGAATCAACTGCAGCGGAGTTTCCATGACACAGAGATGCCAGAGCTAGATCCTCAGTTTCAAGAAATCACCGGATGAATGAAGATCAGAAAACCTTCACGGCGCAGGTGATGTTTATTTTGTTGTTGTTGTTGTCGCTCCAACTTCCAGTTCCACAGTTTTACTGAAGTAATGACCTAGTCCGAAATGAAAACCCTGAATTTGTCAGACTACATAAAACTTTTTTTTCAAAGGTGACTGCATAAAACCTCTTAATAGAGGAGGAAACCAGTCAAAATCCAAGGAGTATTATTTAGGTAGGGAGATGGCAAAATGTTTTATCCTGGTAATTTGAATGTAGCCATTAAACTTGTCACTAATGACAATCTCCTTTCTTGACTATTTATTGAAGTAAGGTGAAAGTTGTACTAGTGGTCACTGTATCACTAAGCAATTTAAGAGCGTGTTTGGCCTAACTTCTACTAAAAATTTATTTCTCAATGTATTTCTCCTCCTTCTCCATTCAACTTCTTCATCATTACCAAAATGAAGTGTCAATCACTCTCCACAATTATCAAAAGCAAAAGCATCAATTTTAAGACTTTTGCTTTTGGTTATTTGAACAGACCTTTACAAGTCTTCCTGTAGTTAGTTTGTGATTTAGGTGGAAAAGCAGGGAGAGTAGGCAAAAAATTACAAAGGAAAAACACTTTTGGAGAGAATTTAGTCCAAAACACCATCTTTAGTATTGCTATAAGTCATATACTTGAGACTTACTTGAAAAAAAATACCCTGAGACTTGCAGAGCAGTACTTGAATCAATATACACATCGGTACAGAAACCATGGACTTCACTCTTCAGTACCCACAGGGAATAACTGAATAAGAAAAAAGAGAATCATGAGAACATGCACTTTTCTGAAAGTGACAAGAATACCAACCAGGAACTGAATCAACCCATTGCATTCATCAATTATTGAGATGTCCACAAACTATTGGCAACCATCAATTATAACAACTTCAAACACAAACCAGCGCAAACTGCACGTCCAAATAACGGTTTTAGAGCAACATGAAGCATGGTAGTAAGATTCTATTAAGTCTAACCATACCCTTCTGTAAACCCATTCCCTGATTACACATACTGGAAAAATGGAGTAAAAGAACAGTAAAAGAAAGAAAATGCACCAAAAGAGATGCTCGAGTGTAAAATTGTTCATGTTTCCCTTTTGCAGAATAACGGTAACATTATGAATAATTCGTATATGGCATATCATCCCAACCGTGATAACGTCGTTATGAAATCTCACCCAAATTTTTTTCCTTCTTGGGTAGATATGACACATCACACATCTATTCAAATGTATTTATCACAACGAATCAACAAAGATACCAGTCAACGCTCATAAGGATCCGTTACACTGTTTGTTGCTCATTTCCTTTTCAGGCAACAAATTCATCAGGGATTCAGGGATTCTTCTATAAATTCAGGACATTATCACGGCCTTTCTCACACTCCTAGTCCTAAAATCTCATTTTCCCCTTCCAACCTAAAACAATGGAGTCCTCTCATCTTCTCACTGATGATTGCTGGGGGTTGGTAATCAACCACCTCAACAATCAATCTGATCAATCCCATTTAGACCGCATATCCCTAGCCAGCAAACAACTTCTTGCGGTGACAAATCAGCTGTTAGATAGACTGAAAATTTTCAGCCGTACAAAGGAATCACTTCCTGCGTATCTTAAGAGGTTTACCCATGTTAAAATAATTAATCTGAGTGAATACTTAAATGACCTGGCATCTCTCCTCTATGAGTTAGCTCACTCGGATTTGGACTTGCGAGGTCTGGATCTTTCTAACCAGAAGGCTCTCCCCCTTGAAAGTCTGAAGGAAATAGCTTCAGAAAAGAGAAATTTTCAGGTACTAGTATGCTCAAAGCTTTATCTTTTACAAGACTCTGATGTGATTGGTATAAGCAGTGCATTTCCCTCATTGGAAGAACTAGATATCAGTTACCCTTCAGATGCATATGCTGTTACTGATGGAAGCATCAAAGCTTTATCAACAAAGCTCTCCAATCTACGCAAGATCAATCTGGCAGGTAATGCTTCGCTCACCGACGAATCTCTTAAATCCCTCTCCTCAAACTGCGCTAAATTGACTGAAGTCATTCTCCAATATTGCAACATAACCCAAGTTGGAGTAGCCTTTCTGCTAAAGAACAACTCAAACTTGGTTTTCCTTTCCTTAGGACTACCAGAGGGAATTTCTTCTACCTTTAAGATCCCTTTTGCTGGTCTAAGAGTACTACATACCCTTGAGCTTTACCACATGACAATCTCAGATCACCTTCTTTTCCAAATTGCTGACGCCAAAATGCCATTGATGAGATTTTCTCTTTGTCACTGTAAAGATTTTAGTTTTGCTGGGGTTGTGTACTTCCTACACACATATCACTCTTTAGAGGTCATAGCCCTGACTGGTGTTCATTTCCTAAATGATCATTTTCTAGCCTTGTTCTGCAATTTTTTCAAAAAGGCGACTACCATTAAGCTAAACTGCTCCCCTAAAGTAACAGAAAAAGGTCTATCTACTGTCTTGGAAGCTTGTCCCAAGCTCGAAAAACTTGAAATGGCTAAGACACTACTAGGTGATCACAATCTTGAAGACCTTGTTGGGAGGAACTCAAAGACACTACTAGGTGATCACAATCTTGAAGACCTTATTAAGATAAACTCAAAGCTTGAATTTCTAATCATATCTGGTAACTTACTTTGGACAGAGGAGCGTAAGTTTAAAAAACTCGCCATACTCTGCCCAAATCTTGTGCATCTTGATCTTAGTGGTAGCATATATGTAAACAAAGGCATGATTCACATTTTGGAAACTTGCAAGAAGATAAGGCACTTGAAGATAAACAGGTGCCATGGCATTAAAGAAGTGGAAGGTACCTTGCTGTTTAAGAGGCTTGAAACAGTTGCGGCTGCATGTTCATCAATGGACGACAGATCACTCTCAATGTTTGCAAGGAGAAGCCCTGAGCTCCGACGTTTGGATTTGAGGTACTGCAAAATGTTAACAGAAGAAGGCATTATAGAAGCACTCAAGTATTGTGATAAGCTGATAGATATTGATTTGAGGGGATGCCCATTCGAACCTGAATTTGGCAACAGGATTCTGGGTTACAAACCAACACTGAGGAATGTTGTCCCTCCAAATTGCCTTCAAAAGTCTTCTCAGCGAAACCCATACCTGAGGCTTATTTGTCCTTGCTGCAGTGCTGAGTGCGAAGGGTATGAACTTCCTTGGTGAAAGACTGAAAGATTTAGTTATGCTGAAACACATTGCAAGAAGCTTTCATCTAGCTTTATTTCATAGAAAGCATATATAAGATACATTTTCGTTTTAAACTTGGTTAGTTAACTACATTTTCATCCTCTGTATTTTCTTTAAAAATTCGCAAAAACGAATGACCATATTCAAGTAACTTTACAATGACGATTTGCTTAATCTGTCGAAGTATGGACAGCAAAAAAATGCTGATTGCTGACGTCAGCTGTTCCACAGACATGCATCATATTGCCGTTGCTAGATGAAGACCACTTCATAACAAAAAAGATCGTGTGCTGATCATTGGAAAAACACAGCAAGACTGTATTTACCAAAAATGAACCATGAGGCTACCATATCAATATCGGGCCACAGGTCCCGGTTCACATTTAAAAAAAAAAAAAACTCCTACAAAATGCATCAGGCATCTGCTCCTCTTGAACAATTTTACATCAAGAACTTCCAGAACTGAGGAGGAAACAAGAAGTTCAGAAAACAAAGATTCTCATTCTGGAACAACAATAAGTGAAAATACAACACAACATTGACTCTCTTCATTGCTTGTAATCGGGGTTGTCACGGAGGCCAAGTTTGGAAAGGACAAAGGAATAGGAATCCCAGTCCGTTCTCCTCAAATATTTCAACAGCTTTTTCCTTTGCTGCACCTTCGCTTGTAGTCCACGACGGGAATGTTTATCCTTCATAAAAATAAAAATAAAGCAACATCAATCAATACAGACTAACAACTTTATAGAGAAACAGTCACAGCAGGGAAAGGCCACTTCCATTCAACATGTTTAACGTTTTCTATCAGGTTCACAAAAGTTTAAAGGTTGATTGCCTAGCATGAAATTTCAGGCAAGGAGTGCTCTAACTTCCATTCCACTATAGGTCTGCAATGGCATAGAATGGGATATTGGATGCATAGGAATTCAACATTCAAACTCAATATAAAATACATGGGAGATCTTCCATAAAGTTCTTCACTTTAAGAAATAAAAGGAGTCCCGGTTTTACTCAGTTTTGTAGAGATCTCCCTCAAAACTTTTTCCCAAGAGCTTTGGATACAATTGCAGGCTAAAGGGGCACTCGGTCTAGGAGGGACATAGAAAAATCCAATATAATTTTGTTGACCTTGTATTTAGCTTCATTTGACCGATTTTAATCTTTTATAACCGAAAAATAAATTTTCTTTTTCTATATGACAAAAACAACCTTCCTGTACTATAGGCCTATAGAAAAATGGCTACGGAAACCTTCATGTACTTCTTATTTTTAGTGAAGTTGTGGGGAGTCAATACTTCAATGCAACAATGCACTTAGGGTCAATCTCGGAAACAACCTCCCTGTTTTCTTAAACAGGGCTAAGGTTGCTTACATCCTTACCCCCGAGCACCCCATTGAATGGGGATTACACTTGGTTGTTGTTGTTTATGGATTGTCATAAATAACGATCAACAGTACAAACACATTGCCAGACTAGCTGCCATTGAGTATACAAGAAATAAGTACGCATTCATTTAGCAAGGGAGGAGTACTTGTGGATTGCCAATAGTACCTCTAAAGCTACTCAATTGACTCGAGTTCAATTGATCTTATTACCAGGCAGAAATCAGGCATAAACGATGGAAGATTAGCATTCTGAGACTATTAGTGACAAACAAAAGGGCATTAATCCTCTTTATCCTAATCTTTTTTTTTTGTAGTTTGTATGTGTCAGCCATGCAAAGTACATTTGTCAAAGATTTTAGTACATAACGTACCTTCTTGTGAAGGACAGCAGCAAGGTGCTTAATCTCTGTAGTTAGTAGAGCAACTGCACAAAAAAGAGGATATTTAATGATTCTACAGAATAAAGATCGTAAATATACATAAACAATCTAGACTGAGGATGCTTTTGCCATCTAGCATCATGACACTAGAATACCACATGATAACTCAAAAATAATCAAAATAATTCAAGTTAAAGAGAAATTCTTAACAGGCATCCCTGATCTTAGAACACAGTAATTATTTCTCACAAACCACACAGTACGTGAATCTCATCAGAATGGATTGTGCTCGTGATCGCAATAATTCAGAAGCCACTAATATACCTTCTACTAGCTTGAGAATATAATATGAACCAACACACATGTACATCATAAACAATGTCAAGTTGTCAACAGACTACTGAAGTATTTGGTCCAATCTAATCCTACTTCCATCCCGTTGACCAACAATTGAGAAATTCGGTTACACAATTTGATTACTTTGAACAGATACAGTAGCTACAAAGACATATACAGCATTACCTTGAACACGTGCAGATCCGCAATCTGATTCATGCAATTTGAACTCATCTCGGACCTTTTTCAGCTCAAGCTTCAATTTCTCGGCCGAGGACATGTTATCTGGATGGAAATACTGCAACAAGTGAAGCATTGTCAGGCATCTGCTACATAGAAAACTCGAGGAAAAAGATATCATCAATTTCTGCCCTAATATTCCAAGCATAAGCTAACACTGAAAATGAGAACTTTTCGTCATAGAAAATGATGATGTAAATTGATTCGTCTGCCTTTTGTACAACCGGGGCCCCAAGAATGTGGTTAAGCAGCAATCAATTAGGAAAATTAGAAGGTGTATTCTCTAACTAGCAGGTCACAAATCGGCAAGTGTACTTTGATTATTGTCTAGATGACATATCCCCCAACATTACCCGAAATCATGCAAAAACAAACGGTTTATGAGCAAAGTCCACCCTCAAACCGTTGAACCTTTGGGGGAAAAAGCACCACTTCCTAAAGTATTGAGATACAGAAATCTTAAAGGACAGGGGCAGCTGATAAACAAAAACTAGACAATAACAGAGTAACACAAACTATTATAGAGAGACATGTAATAAAGAGACAAGTAAACAGCGCATGAACATTCACACCGCCTATTGTCATACAATCAAAAAAGGTATGGGACCACAACATAAAACATTACGGAGTAGCAACTTCAACACACAAGTCTGCTCATCTTTAGCTTGCTCTAATCAATCGAGAACAAACCCATTTTCATACAACTTATGAAAACATTAAAATTGTCAAAGAAAATGGAAAGAAAGAAGGGCAAAGGTAATCTCATGAAGAAACACTCACCTTTTCGACAAGCTGCTCTTTTGGAGGAGAGCGTAACAGAACTGATTTTGCACCAAGCATTGAGAAACCTTGAACTAAAAGGAAAAGAAAACAGTAAATAAATGTCGAGCTTCTTTGTATAATGAGTAAACAACTGATGAACTGGTTCGGGAGCAGCTGAATTAGATGATTGCAACATTTCTCAGTGAGACAATTCTCTGAATAATTACTCACTTTTCAGATTACTTGGTTATGTACTAGACTAGATCCTAGAACAAAAAAAATGAGCCCACTGAGAACTAAGGACAAGTGGACAACATCCAACAAATATTGCGATGCACAATACCACGACAGTGATGCTGTATAAAGAAGAAATGTTAAGAAAACAATTGAGCTTGCAGATTGCTATCTAGTAACAAAACAAAAGAGTAGCTATGTTTGCAGTTTTAGAGTGTGTTTGGCCTACCTTCTACTCAAAAGTGATTCTCCTCTGTATTTTGCCTCACCTTCTCCTTCCAACTTCTCTATCCTCACCAAAATCAAGTTTAAATTACTCTCCACATTGATCAAAAGCAAAAGCATCAAATTGGGGCTTTTGCTTTTGGCCAATATTAGAGTCCTTTAGAGGCCTTAGGTAGTTCGTTTGTGATAGAGGTGGAGAAGGAGGAGGGAGAATATGGGAGAAATTACAGAGGAGAAGCACTTTTAGTAAGAATCTAGGTCAAACACCCTCTTAATACCTAGCATTCACAACACACAGGAAAACGGACAAAACAGGCATCCTGCAGCTAATGTGGCCAGCACTGACTACTATCAACTTCAGCCGTAAACTTTCAAAATACTCTCACGATAACATCCAAAGGGAAAATATAAAAGGACAGGTGGAAGTTTCTCTTCAGAACAATCAACGGTGAGGAAGAGAGCAGGTTTTTCTCGGTAACAGCATCACCAGTCTCTTCATACACAAGCAGTTCCTATGACAGTAGATTTTGATAGCCTGCTGGGTCATTCCACAGTGTAGTAATGTACGCATGACACTATTGATCTCACATACCGTGACCTTTCTACATGAGCTAGCCTGATAATCTAGGCCAAGTGAGAAGCTTAACTAAATAGCAGAAGGAATTCATTGTTCAGCCCTTAGCATAGATACGTTTGCAGATTTTAGCAACTAGCTTAAAAAAAAGGAGAAGAAGAAGAAGAATCAAGAAGATAAAAACCGGCATCCTGCAGCTAATGTGGCTGTTACTAACTGCTCTCAACTTCATCAAAAAAAATCTTTCATGACATCTCTCTAGATGGTTTGCAAAGGGCCAATATCTAACGGACAAGTGGAAAGAAGTTGTCTTTATATATCAAGCATAAAGGAAGACAACGGATTTTGCTCAGCAACAGACAGCATTACAAAAGTGAATTTCGATAGCATGCTGGGCCAGTTATACTAATGCCACATACCATCGACCTTTCTACATGAGCTGATAATCTACCCCAAGTGAAATTCTTAACTAAATTAGAACTCCAACGTCAATGTACAACAGTGTAGTGAATCTAGTCACGGAGCAACTGTTTTGATTTTAGATAATAGTCTCCCAGAGTTGTGACGGATTTATCCAAACCGAAAAAAAAATCACACTTTGGCCAGCACGGCCACACACTGTCCAAAAACCACAATCTGCATGGTTGGAAAGTAGGAAACATAACAACTGCCGCTAACCCCAAATCAGAGAATGGCTCCACACTGTACCAACTAAGTTACCTTCTTTCCACATTCACTAAATCCTTAGAGCTTCACTTTCGGTGTTCACTAAACTGATACGCCGTACTAGCTAATATTCCCACATGCTTGACCTCAGATATCACTGAAGAAACAAAAAAAAAACAATATTGGACCTTGAAATCCACAGCCCACTCAGTTGCATTTTTCAACTTCTTACAATCGACCATGCATATCATCTTCAACATTAGTAACAAATGGTGTATTAGCTTCATTACAGATCAAACGGAAATAAAATGTGGATAGTAGGCCCAAGAATTGCTTTCTCAAACTTCACATGCTTTGCTTTGCATATATACCATACATGACACATAAGACTAATATCAGAATACTAATCTTCCAGATCACTACCTATATCACATACCCAATTCACTACTTAAAGGATCACAGGAAACCAACATTAAGGGCGACAACGATCAACATAGAGCAAACACACCACGCAGTGCCAAATCCATCTCCAACCCAATGAAATAAAAAAAAAAAACAACCAAGAGTTTCACACTCTATATACCCTCTTCCCTCATACAAGTTCGCCTTCACTTTCCGACATTCACAAGTTCCTTGGCCCACAAAAATCCATCATTCCACAACACGGCAACAATCATCATTACCATTAACCCTACTGTCCCCTCAAAGAAACCGCCTCCCCCTCCTCCTCCCTCAGACAAATGCAGGGCTAGCAAGTAGGAAAATGAAGATCATTGACAAGTAAGATATATCATTCATCTGATTATCACTTACATTCATCTATTTATCATCATCATCATCATCATCATTACCATCATTAAAAACAACAATAACAAAAACAACAATCCAAAAAAATAAAGGTAAACAAATTGATAAACAAGAAGACTCACAAGACATAGTCTTCCGAGTCTTATCCTCCTCCTCATTTCTCCGAATCTGCTGCAACGTCTGCCTCATCTCACTAAACCCAATCCCAACAACATTTTTCCCTTCACTCTGCTTCTCCTCCCACTCTTTCAACTTCTTCAACCTCTCATTCAACTCACCCACAACCGACATTTCCACCCCCTTTCCCTTCTCCCCCTTCCCTCCTTTCCCCCCCTTCTTCTCCTTCTCCTCCCCCACCCCCGCCCCCGCCCCTCTCAACCCTCTCAACCCTCTCAACTTCTCCCCCAACTCCTCATCCCCATACTTCTTCACCAACCTCGTCTCCGCCAACTCATCCTTCACTCCCCCTCCTCCTCCCTTCAACTCCCCTAACTCTCTTCCAAACACCCCTTCCGGTAAATTCAACTTCCCCCCTCCTCCACCTCCCCCTCCCACACTCACATTACTATTACTAATCACATTTCTGAAACTGTTCCTCTGACTGCTCATGCTAATGTTGATATTATTATTATTATTATTACTCGCAACCCCGGTATTTGTAGCGCCACGTATGCTCTTCAAGCTCTCGCGAATTTTGTCGAAGCTGATACTCTGTTGGGTTCGAGGTAAGTTTGTGTTTGGGTATTGGACTTTGGTGGTATTGTTGTTGTTTTCGTCTTTGTATAAGTCATGGAATAATGCGGGCCTTTGTTGTTGGGTGTTTGTGTTAGTATTAGGTTGCGTGGGGTTGACGGTAGGGTTTTGGTTTTGGTTTGGGTTAAGGGAGCGGAACTGAGAAAGGTTTTTACGGATTTCGTCGAAAGAAGGGCCGTTTTTGGGAGAGGTGGTGTTGTTTTGGTTTTGTTGTTGTTGTTGTTTTAAGGTTTGTTTTAAGGCGGAAAAAGATGAGAATTTGTTATCATTGTTGTTGTTGTTGTTGTTGGTGTTGTTGTTGTTGTTGTTGTTGTTGTTATTGTTGTCGGTGGAGAAAAGATGAGAAAGAGTGAAGTTGTGGTGGGGTTTGAGGAAGGGGGAAGGTGGTTTTTTTGATTTGAGGTGGAGAGCCAGAGATGAGGCCATGATTAAAGGGAAATGGGAACGGATGGAAGTAAATAAAAAAAGGAAATGAAATGGGGGATGATCGAATGAAAATGAATGTGATTGATAAACCCTAGAGATGGGGGAAAGCCATTGAAGAAGAGGAAGGAAGTAGAGTGAGGTTTTTGATTGACTTGATTGTTTTGTTGGTTTTGTTGAAAGGAGAGTGTCAGAGTGACACTTCGAGTGAGAGTTTAATTTTTGTTGGGTTGGGTTGGGTTTGAGAGAAAGGGCTGACAAAGCCTTTTTAATGTTGGGCCAATACATGAAAATGGATCCCTGATCATGTTGTGCATTTGCGATGACAGAAATTGATAGTCCTATATAAAAATCAAGTCGTTCTACTTGCTTTATAGAGTACCTTTTTCCTAATAATCTATATCTATATTATTATAAAAGGAACAATCGGAGAGAGAAAATGGAGAGTACCCGCCCCAACAAAATGCAAATATTTTTGACATGGACCAATCAGATTGTTACATGTGGAGCATAGGTAGTTAAATCTGTTTTTTTTTTTTTTGACGTGCTAATTAGAATGACGTGTATGAACAGTAAAGAAGGATCCATTTAAAAAATTCAAATACAGTCTATTCCTTAATTGTGGGGATTTAGAGTAATTGTTCTTTAAAAGATTTATATGGTGGGGTATAATCAGAGTAAGTTGCGGTATTAATCGCCAAATAAAGGGAAAGAATTCTGACCATATACGTTATTTTAGGAGAGAATATTGATGGAATGAAAGCAAAGGATATTCGTTTTGTAATCAATTTTAAATTTTAAATTTTAATTAATGGTAACAGAATCATAATACTCACAACAACGCACTTATTAAGGGAGGAGAATTAGGAGTATCCCTTTAAATTTGATCAATAAGATCTTTTCCGAAAAACTTGAGGAGTACTAGACAAGTTTTAGAAAAAAAATCAGGTTAAGCAGTCATATACTCATATATAACTAGATGTTTATCGATCCAATTCAGTACCCCTCTCCCCTCTCATGTCGATCATTCTTCAACCCTTATTCTATATGCACTCCTCACTATATTAAAAATCAGTGCACTCTTTTATTTTTTCCCAAAATACCCCTGAATAAAATACCCCTAATTCCTTAGTCCTGCCTCACTTTTCTCTTTCTCGTTAATACACTCTTCCCTTCTTTCTCTCTAAACCTAACGGCCTAGCCACCATTTACAATACCCCATGATCAATTTTCATGATTTTGAAGGATCAAAAAGTGTTTCATCTTTTGTTATTTTTTAAAGTTTTTCAATGTTTAGTGAAATATAAAAGTTTATCTTAATCGTTACATGTTATGGCCAGCATAGCCAAAGTTATTTGACCCACTATGGTAGACCTGGCCATACTCGGAGCAATACTATGGCCACACTGGCCATACTATGCCGCTATTATTATGGCAGAACTGGCCATACTCTCATGTGAAATGTGGTATTGAACTCGAGTATGACTTCAATTGTAGGCCGATGAAGATGATAACAATAGCGAAAGTTATACCCGGCAATTGAAAATGATGATTTCAAAGACTTGTTCACTACTAGTCAAATTTTCACAAGTCGAGCTGAATTAGAAAAGTGGGTGAAGCAAACAGAAGTCAGTAATAGTATGGTTAATACGAATAAATTGTTAATACGAACAAAATGTTCCATGTGTGTAATAATTGGAATAAAAAAAATTCACTAATTGAATTTATAACGCATATTAATAAAATACATATTGTTAATACGAATAAATTGTTCCATGTGTGTAATAATTCAGGTATGGCCAATCAAGCCACGTTTTGTACAACAAGTATGGTGGACAATACCATATCTTAGCATAAAACTATGGCAGCATTAACCATACCGTGTGTGATTATGGCAAACTGTGCCATATAATATGCATTTGTTATAGCCACATCCGCCATAAAAATCCATTTATTATGGTAACATTTGTCATAGTTTATAAAATTATGGATGACTCTGCCACAATGATCAGATAAGTTATGCTAGCGTCCGCCATACTAAAAATTGTTATGGCTAGCTTCACCATAATAAGTTGTGAACTATGGTGACCATGGCCATAATTGTACAATAAGGTATGGCCAGACCGGCCATAGTAGTTTGAGCGTAGAGAGAGAAAATTAAGACTTAATTTCGGCGTTGTTGTGAAATAATAGAGAAGAGGGAATGGAGAAATAGAGATATCTTTCTCATTACATATGACAGTATATATATATATACATATAATGATGTAACTGCCACATGGGTAGTTATCTACTGAAGGGGTACATCCATCTATATAATATTATAACACTCCCCCTTGGATGTATATTACTAAAGAACATGCCTCGTTAAAAACCTTATTGGAATAATGGACCAATGAAGGAAAAAAGAGTACATAGTTCTTCAGCTACGCTCGGGGTATGCTGCCTCATTAAAAACCTTGTCAGGAAAACCAAGTGTGGGATAAAACCTAGATCAAGGTAAAAAGAGTACAG
>ONZK01003689.1:4506-21736 GCA_900322385.1 Pharnaceum exiguum
TATTATTTTTGTTTATTTTTAAATTATTTTTTAATTTATTTTAATAAATAAAATATTTGTCAATATGATCAATAATTAATTTTTATAAATTGTCTATATTTTAATTTTATTTTTTGAGATTTTGAAGTTATACTCCCTTTATTTCATTTCTATCTTCGAACTTTCCTTATTAGATGTTTCGCTTTTATCTCCTAACTTCCTTAATTTGGTCATGGTCCCCACTTAGTTTGCCATTAACCTTAATTACCCCTCCAAACAAAAGCCTAGCTTAGAATTATGTAATTTGACATGAAATCTAAAGGTAATATAGACCATTTTCAATCTCAATCACTCCTCCTAGGACAGAGGCCGGGAGTAATAAACTAACTTTAATATAAATTTTTTTTGGATAATTTAAATTAATTTTGAGATTATTATTGATGGCTATGAATGCCTATGATGTTTAATGTAGATGGCAAAATTAATGGTTCTGATTATATTATGTTCAGGTGATTCACATGACCATCACTTTATGAGAATCACCATACCATCTTCCATCAATATATAGTATAATACTCTCATGAATATACCAAGCATGCAAGCTCAATTACGACTTGTTCCTCACTCTTTGTTCTTAAATTTATTATGGTATTAGAGCGAGATATGTTCCGATTTCATTTGTTTTCTCATGTTGTGGCAATCCATATAAGATAGTCTTTTTGTTTGTTCACATTTCTTGGCCAATGGACCTTTGCATAATGTGGGTTAGAGTAGATATTATCCCGCATTATTTATTTAGTGTCCATGAGAGTTTTTTTTATTGAACTCCAAGGCAGTTATTATAAGTTTTATAACCCTAAGTGAACTTACTCCTTTATCTATTGCTTGTCAATTTATTGGGTTGGAATCTCCTTTTGAGATTTAAACACTCATTATTAGGTCTATTTGTAAATTTTAAATTAGGTTGTGTCTTGCTCGTCGGTAATACTACAGTTTAGTTTTTTCAGTTCAGTTTAATTTTTTTCAGTTTAGTTCAATTCAGTTTAGTTTTTTTCAGTTCAGTTTTAGTTATAATTGCCTTCATTTTTTTTCAGTTTTTTTTCAATTTAGTTCATATCTTCCCATCCGACCAAAACACACCCTTAGTACGGAGTAATTAACTTTCTAATGTCAGTAATGCCACAATTTATTGGAATAGAAAGATTGTTGTTGGGTACAAGCCACAATTAAGCCCAAATATATTTTGGAGAAAGAAGAAATATGATTTGATGAAGAATATAGTTTAGTTGACGTACGAATATGGAATTTGGCATGTAAGTAGAATTGGTGGGCCACGCATGGAAAGTGATTGGAGGAATATTTACGTGAGAGTTGCGAGGGAGAAAATAGAAGAAAAGAAGAGTAGGCGGTGGAGATTAAGATTAGTATTAGGAAATAATAATATTAGGAAGAATATTATTATTTCCTAGTCCTAATTGAAATAGGGTTTATTTGAGAAGCCTATATATATTGAGGCAGACATATAGAAGAAAGTGGCTTGATCCCCGGGTCCTAGGTAGAGGTCTCGTTATAGCAGATGGGGTTTATAGTTTTGTCCCTAAAGAGGTACCGCAGGTTTAGTAGATGAAGATTGTGGAAGAGGCTTTGGCCTAAGGGGGAGTTTCTCCCCGTTGCAGTGAAGATGCAGATTGAAGGTGACGGTTTTGGGGCTTTCCCGTACATAAAGCCAAAGAGGGGTTTTGGGGCTTTCCCGTACATAAAGCCAAGATCGGTTTTGGGGCTTTCCCGTTGATAAAGCCAAGGAGGAATGTTGCAGTGTGGTAGCAGTAATTAGCAGTTTATGTTAGTAGTCTTTAGTAGTTATTAGGAGTGTTAATGTAGTTGTTTACCGTCATTAATAAAGAAGGTGTGGTGGTCTACACCACCAGTCAAAACTTGTGTGTGTCCGAAGTTATTATGAAGCTAAATTCCTAACAATTGTGAAAGCCCTTTTTTTTGGGTGTAAAGGGGGCATAAGTTTACCCTTACTTTATTTCATTAAACAGAAACCGAGCGAGGTCGAGTACGAAAAAGAGAATCCTCTATGAGTACATCCATAATTAGGGAGGGGGGAGAATCATAAAAACGTGACAAGTTTGACTGAGGCGCGGTGAAGAACTGAAGACCACATACACGTGGTTCTGGCTGATACATTTACCTGAAGTCCATGTTCATGCATGATAAACTGATAATTGACTAATTGTAATGTGATCAGCAAAAGTCTCCATATAGCCATATAGGATCAAAAGCTTTTATCCAGAATTATAATCTCTGCATGTACTATCTAAGATAAATCCAAATTAAGAAAGATCACAATTGCGGCACCAAAGATCTCCTCACATGAAATGATTTCACAATCATCAGCTGTGACTAATCATATAGATCAAACAAAAGTTAAAACCCATTAGCATGAGCCATTAGCCATGCACCATAAATCCATAATGGCTAGGTGATTTCGGGTACATTCTGTAAACATAGAAATAAGGGGGAAGCTAAGAGACGGAACTAATTATTTATTTATTTATTTATTATTGCTTTCTGTAATTAACAACACGGCCAAAACATCGGATACGCGAAAATAGCTACAATGGGTTGCTTATCATCTCCAGGTTGGCTGATCGACGATTGTGGGCAAAAGATTCGTTATAAAATGCCAAAAGTGGTAATAATGTTATAGCACATGAACGTAGATCATGATCGATCATCGCGCCGATCTATGCCAAGTCAATCAATATGTAATTTATTGTAATATTGATCACAAGTTCACAATATCTTAGACTACTGAACTTAAAGTTTTGAAAAATGGTGTTAATCTTGACCTCAAATTTTTAGGTACACTCACTGTACGTACTCGTTATTTACTATATCGGACTTTTTTTCAAAGCATTAGTATGAAATTATTTTTTTATTGATTTAAAGAACATTTTTTTTTTTTGGTAAAATAGAAACTCCTGACCTAACTGTACCTATAACAATAGATATTAGAAATGGTGGTACCATATATTAGGTTACATTATAACGGATGTTGAAATTTGTCACTATATTTTTAAGGCACAATACTAATTGTGAACAGTTCTATAATCGACAATTAACTTAGAAATGCTCCAGGCAAACTCAACCGAGCCCAAAAGACTGTAGTTTTAGTGACATAATATCTACTGATCTACTTGTACGACTGATCAAACATCTTCCAAAATATAGGTTGCACATCAAAATTCCTTAAATTGTGTGCTGCACAGGCTAGTGGGGTGAACTGCGGAAACATTGAACACAAGTACTCCGTATACAACAAATCAACAATACAACCAAGGCAAGAAGTAGTTAAGGCAAATTGGGTCACTCCTTGCAATTTGGACATATGATTATACACACTAGTACCAAATCCGGCCATTTTCCAGTGCAATTTGGAGGCCAGATACGTACGAGTACAGTATTATATACAGCTTCACATGGCTCTGTTGTGCGTTTCCCTATGTAGGCCACTTCTGTTTGCTAGTGATCACTGAACTCCTTTGATTTTCGGTTAAGCAGTCATTTTCTTCCAAGGCCGCACAAGTGGAGGCAAATAAACAAAATACAGACACATTGTAGCACCAACTTACCATTTGTTTAGCCATTTTGTTATAATGTAGCCATGTAGGTCATATTCACAATTCATGCACCCTAGAAATTCCCACCACCTACTCTTTGCATTGAATTTATTAAGAAAAGATATCCTCCGTCATACAGTAAGGTCCATGTTGCCAGCTTATTGGCATCCAAATTGCAAGGTGCATAGGCCTATATAAACACTTCTCATGACCATAATTTTTCATCATCAAAACATAACAACCTTTTCCTAGTACTGTATTACCACACCAAAAACAGCCGTTCTCTCTAGCAATTGATCTATTATACACATCTTAACATCAAATTATAACAATGGTTTTCAGGTTACCTTCTATGACCTTAACCCCAAAGCAACTCCTAAGATCACAAAGCAAAAACAATGGAGGTGTACCAAAGGGTCATTTTGCAGTGTATGTGGGAAAGAGCAAAGATGAAAAGAAACGATTTGTGGTTCCCATATCTTATTTGAGCCACCCTGCATTTCAAGACTTGCTTAGCCGTGCTGAAGAAGAATTTGGCTTTAATCATCCCACGGGTGGTCTTACTATCCCATGTGACGAGAAAACGTTCGTCCAAGCTATCAACTATCACTTGTGAGAAGTTGCTTAGGAGGAAGTTATTAGAACACCTACATACCAATGTTAGAAGATTTTGGTTTAGGGATTTTTTTTTTCTTTTTCAGATATCTTTTGAGGAGCTAGTATTATTGCTCACTGTACATATACAGAATTCAGCTTTCACTTCCTTTAATCAAGTGGGCTGATATTCGGTGGTAATCGAAGATTTTTGACTCATATATTATTGGCACACTCTTCATGAACCATATTATTCTTTTATCCAAATTTTACAGCTTCCAACGTTAACATTTACAATGCTTTTTGACCCTTTTGTGAGTTCTGCCTTTTTCAGAATCGTCATGAATTGATCGATGAATGAATAATCACTCAGAAAATAAGTAAAGGAATCAAGTATCAACTTAAGTCAGAATTTAAATTGTGTACAAATTTTGCTGGTGTCAACTTTGCCAATGAGTAGCTAATTACAGTGATTAGAGGCCTATATAAATCAATCGTTATTCTAAAGTCTCAACGTGGATTCTTACCGAAGGGTCATTAAAGAGATTAATACAGAACAAAGAGTAATGTATATTTCTTGATCCTTCGAAGTATTGAGTGAGCTCAAGTAGGCCGTCCTCTAGAACATTTTTTTTCTACGAACTGAAATCAATTTCGTTAACCTCAGTTAAGCCTTCTCCTCCAATTCTAATCAACTAATTGCACAGGAGCTTAATCTATTTTATAGTCATAGGCTGTGATTTGTTTCTCTATAGTGAGTCAGTTCAGTTTTTTTCTAGTTTAGATCAGTTTAATTTAGTTCCTTTTAATTTTTTTCAGTTTCTTATTTTTCAGTTTTACTTGTATTAAGTTTTTTCAGTCAGTCCATTTTTTTTCCATTCAAGAAGTTTTTTTCCCTAGGTTTTTCCGTACAGACTAATAAGACATACCCTAAGAAGCTTGTAAGCTTGTTAGAAGTGATAGGCCTAGTAGTATTAAGAGGTTCAAATTTCATAGCTTAGAGATGGAAGACTTGCATGTCTTAGAGCCCCCAACCGTCACAGTTTCTTACTGTTCGTGGTGCTTGTGCAATCTGCAGTAGTACTGCAGGTGAAACCGTGAAATACTGTAAAAGTTTTATAACGCAACACCGTCAATACAACCCCTTTATCATTTGTACTGGCTGTATGTACTGTTCTGCTTAATACGGAGTAGTACGCATGCTATACGCCCATACTGCTGTAGCCTGCAGGAAAAGGATTGATCATTGATCAAATTGGTGAAAGATACACCACCAGCGAGCTTCACATAATGGGCACAATTACGACAATCATCCACGCATAATGTTCCCTGGATATATACTTGTCAGTGGATATGACTGGATATCTAAGTGACCTTTAGATTACTACAACAGGCAGCACACATCAAATGCGGTATAAATTGGAGATAACCGTGATCTTAGTATAAGAATTAAGAAATGATACATGATTATTGATTAAGTTTTATGTTGTCTCCCTATTGATTAGACGGCCAGTAACGCATCCTTAGTAAGTCCAAAAAATCAATTAAACAATTTAGTACTGCGTAGACCTCAGGCCAAACTTCACCACTTTTATTGACCCATCTTTTTCCAATGCAAAGCTGCAGCTAGCAGCTGATCATTCAGCATCACGCATAGGAATTCCCAGAAGTCCAGAACTCAGAATTGATAATGGAACCATCAGCAACCTTATAGCTTTTATTGGGTCATCCTGTTTGCAACACTGCAAAACTATTGTCGCCCACGGAAATCCAAAGTATGACATTTAACTATTTATTTAAGTATAAAGCTAGTTACCAACACTTCATGTGAGCCTCAGTGAGCAAACATGGGTCCCTTAAATTGACCAAACAAACCAATAGAAATAGAACGGTACAAAACAAATCATACGTATATAGGAAAGTGCATCCTATAAATAAGAAGCTCTCTTGCAGGACTTTCCATCATCAAATTGACCAATAAGCTTGTCTATTTTTCAAGTGATCACTCTACGTTTCTTATCAAAAACACATATTTTTCACTAGTGTGTACGTGACCATGGTGAGGTTACCTTCTATGATCTCAAATGCTAAGCAACTTTTGAAGCTGCCATCCATTCATACAAAAAATCAACAAGGCGTACCAAAAGGTCATTTTGCAGTTTACGTTGGCGACGACGAGAAGAAGAGATTTGTAGTGCCACTTTCATACTTGAGTCAACCTGCATTCCAAGAACTACTTAAGCGTGCAGAAGAGGAATATGGATATAACCATCCTATGGGCGGTCTTACAATTCCTTGCAAAGAAGAAGCGTTTGTCAGTCTCACTTGTCAGTTTAGTTCACCATGATGGATATATATCTTGGGCTCATCCCGGCCAGAAAATTTTGCATTAGCCAATTTTCTTTTTTCAGTAGTGATCAGGAACTCATACGCGTACGTATGGAATTTTTGTAGATCAGAATTGAAAATGTATATATCTGCAATTGCAATTTTCATCTTTATGAAAGTGCCTAGCTAGCAATGTGACGTTATTTAAGTGCCCGTATTTCGTTACTTATATATGTGCAATTGTGCATTGTAATAGAAAGACACATTATGAAGCAGGGCAGCTCATAGATGTAAATACTACTCTGTCTCATCAAACGTGGGACGTCTACTCAACTTACACTTTCATGGAGATACTGTAAATGTTTCAACCGAGCAGCCATGCGCCACTATGCCAGAAACCATAGATTTAGAGAGTGGTACAATTATCTAAGCTAGGTACTTCACGATAAGTTGGCGACAAAAGTGGATACCTTAAATAAAGTCGAAATGCATTGTGCATAAAATAATTCAATGACTGCTTTCAAAAAAAGATAATGCAATGACTAAGCTTTGGCACAAAAGAATGATGTTGAAATGCATTAATTCACCGAATGACCAAAATCTCTCCTAGATGAAACGTAATAAGTAAATTAAGGCCGTCCACTTCTACCCCTCACAACAAAGTAAATCGTGAAAATGAAATTGTAAGATAGTAGAAAAATAGAAAATGAGATGTTAAGCTATGAAAATGGACTAGAAAGTGAAGAAATGCCAAGAAATAGACTTCAATCGACCTTAAACTCAATATTATGAATATATGGGGAGGTTCTATCTATTTTTCGTGTTTGAACGGTAAGGTGTAACACCTATTAAATATGAGCTATTTAAGAAGTTAAGATCAATCAGGCTAATTATGCCACTAAGGTGAAAGCCCATATTTAAAGTACTCAACAGTTAAAGGTGCCGCTTGAATGACATGTCAAGGTCTGTGGGGTTAGAAACACCACTAAGACTGTATGATGATCATTCTACAATTGAAGGGTATTAGAAATGATATAAGAGCGACCCTGGGGCTGTGACTAATTGTTGACATATCAAAGGTTAAGGAGTGTATGCTCAAAAGTTACCTAGTCAGGGTGTCTTTAGTGCTTGTGAGGGGTATGCAAAGGGATTTATCACCCTAACGAGGATGTTGCGTTATTTGAGTATGGGTAATTGTAACATCCACTAGATATGAACAATTTAAGATGAATGATATGACTAACTATACCATGAAAGTGCACCTTATTTTTAGGAAGTCCATCTCTAATGTACTCCACAGTTTACCGTGTCAGATATGTAGTAGTGTTACAATAGGTGATCTATTGAAAAGTTATTGAAAAGTCATTATCAATGGGCGGGTGAGTGAGAATAAAAACCTACTTACTTAGAGAATACTCTGTATGTGCCAATCATGTGCCTGCCTCAAATTTAAGACTATACGAAAGCTAGGAGGCATCAATGGAGGGGTGACTGTTTAACTTTGGACACTTTGTGTGGCTTTTCTTTATACATTTTGTGGATTTATCTTAATCACACAACTTCAAATTATATATTTTAATGAAAAAAAGAAAGCATTACCAAACAGCAAGTCCTCGGACCAACTTAAGTTGTCAATATTGGGGGAAAAAATGAAGGGAATGCCAGCATCATACCTCAGTGTTCATAGAAAGTTGCTACTCCAGTCAATATCTGAATAAGTATTTCTTCTTGTCCAACAGAAACGTCATCATCACCAAATGCATACCTACAGGGCACATGCCTAAACAATTTGCCACTTCATTTTTCAAAGAAAAAAATAATAATATTGAGGAACTTGGAACTAGTACCGTAGTACGTAATAAGCAGGAAGCAACATGTTCCTCAGCCGCAAGATGTCTCTTTACAAATGGCGGGGGTTGCAGCATCATTGCGGTTCTGATGATTTGTGACTGAAAACTGTAATCTGCAACAATTCGAGACGATCTTTTTCTTGAAGGCCATTCGAGACGAATTAATTTAACTCATTTCCAGGAGAAATCACATGAAACAGCACGTCCCTCCAGATAGAAGTTGCACTCTACTGGGTTTTGTTCTTCCCTAATGTTACAATTAAGTTTAGTTCAGTTTTTATTTGTTGTAGTTCGGTTGAATGTATTTCAGTTCAATTCGCTTATAATTATAATGTTAAATGCACTCAATATTATGAGAAAAAAATTTCTTGATCACATTATTCCAAAAGTCGATAATGTTCGTCCACAGGGCCCCCACCGTAGGATACCCTGGGTTATCATGGATGAGGGTAAATCGCAAGATGTGCAACGCAGCAGTTAGGAATCGAATCTGAGACAAACTTGAGCACATTATTCCAATAGTATGAACTGCTAAAAAAAATTTTTTTATAAACAATACGTTGGTGTAAATTAATAGTCCAACAGTCATATGACTCTATATCTTAACTTGCATTAGAAACACATGATCCCCTGTAAACTCTGCAACAGTGATGCACAATCCTTCTCCGGACTTACTGGGTGTTCATAACATGCACCACTGCACCAGGATGGTATGGATATATACGTCAATGATGAATATGAAAAAAGGCAACTATTATTATGTCAGTCCATGACATAACTGAAGTAGTGATCAGGCATATGCAGAAGAGCAAGCTGGTCATATTATTACTGCGAGCCACTGACATAGAGACATGGAAAATGTGCTGATGAAACATTGTATTACCACATTTGTATGCGAAAAACAGCGGGCGAATTGGCCTCTCTAGTAATAATAAGGAAATTTAAATGTTCCAGCTGGGAACATGACTTTAATTATTCCATGTGCTTTTCCAGGACTCATTGCAAATAATGCGAAGGACACTTTCAGCCTTGCAGGATAAATTTGCATGCCTCTGATCTAAATGATGTAAATCCATGCAAAATAGCTACTAGAACAGATTGGTTAAAGTATTAAAAAAAAGTTCTAGCAGTGTGTTTACTATAAATAGGTATAAGTCTTTCTGTCACTCAGTGCATTATGCATACATACATAACAGTCCATATTTAGCAACTTTCCTGGCTTCCTGCAGTCTAGGTTCTTACAGTCGAAATCTTGCTCACGACACATCATTGTTCTCTTTATCTGACAATTTCATACTTCATGGGTATTCACTACGTAGCGATAGTGAAGCGCGCCAGGCAAGTCATCAAGAAGGGAACCGTGTTCCCTCATAACCAACAGTTCTCAGGTCCTGAGAAAGCCACAAAGCCAGTACCTAAAGGCCATTTTGCAGTCTACGTAGGGGAAGAAGAGAAGAAGCGCTTCATGGTTCCCGTGTCATATTTGAAGCATCCTCTCTTTCAAGACCTCCTGCGTGCTGCTGAAGAAGAGTTTGGTTATGATTATGGCATGGGAGGGCTGACAGTTCCTTGCACCGAATTTGACTTCATCAATCTCATTTCCCGTTTGAAGAACTCCTAATGAGGCTTCTGATGTCAAGTTTCATCATCATATTCTCTACTTTTCTGCCTGTACATCATGATGGATAGTGTTTCACTACTTTTTAGCTTAGTGGTAGGCTGTACAGAGTTGGTTTTGGTAGAGTAGATTAGCAAGCTCCATGACGCCAAATCGCCAATGAGAATGTGTAGTTCTTGAGAGTCGAATGAAAATAATTGCAGTTGCATGCAGGCTATTTCTCACTGACTCTGCAAATTGAACATTTCAGCTTAAAACATATCTGACAATCCTCACAGGAGTATAAGATATTTGCTTGGCTTTTGAAAATAACGTTCATATGTAAACGATTATAAGATCTAAACCCCACGCAAGGAAATATTATAGCCATCAATTAAGATAAAATTCAAGTATTCAACACCCTGACATAGTGACATTAGAACAGAATCGTGATCCATCCAGAGGAGTAGAGCAGCTTTCTTCCTCTAGAACAGCAACAGTGCATATATAGACTGAAATCATTTCATGTATAGGAGAGTAATAAAGAACCAAACGTCATGACCACATCTAAATATATATTGCATGAATGCGATGTTGCTCAAACAGTCTACTACGAGTACAAAGTTTGCCAGGAATGAGGAATCTTATATATGGTCAGATCGAATTGCTACAAAACCAAACAAAGAAGAAAACCAGAATTTTGGAGTGGTAAGTGAGAAACAAGGGTATGACAAAGAAGGGGCAGGGCACTCAGGCCTCTTGTCTGTGCCCCAAAATCTTCCTCACATCAGCACATGGGTCTGTTTTACATCTCTTTCTCAGAGCATGATAATACGTAAACGCATCAGCTTGCAAACTGGAACATGACCAAAACATCAAATAAACATGCTCAGGAAAAAAACAACCACGAATTTTCTTTTGAGAAAAAAATACAGAGAAGCTGAAAGCTGCTCTTGAGCTACCATACCCAAGCAGGCAAGCAAGCCATGTGAGCCTTAGGTGGTCGGTCTTCCTAAAATTGTGAACATGACAAACTTGTGGTAATTGGATGCTAAACTATGGCAGTCACTTCATCTAAATAACTTACTAAAATTTCTGTAGCAAAGCCTCAAACAAGCAGAAAACTGAAGCCGCTTTCTCACATAAGTTTTTACAACTTTCAAGTCCCTTCTGATTAAAAGCTATCAGTCGTAATCTTGAATCTGAAGCTCTGAAAATTCCTTACTGTCTATTAAGATTGCAAAATCTCAGAGAGATACTGGCACATGGAAATGATAAGAAATTCATCATTGACAACTGAAATTTAACTCCATCCTTCAAGTTGGGAGGCTTACCGTTGCTAATGATAGGGATACAGAAATATAGATCCCATAAGCAACTGTTCTGACACTAGTAGCCAGAGAATCTCCTGCATCTAGTTAGGTGTGATTGCTAGTAAAATAATTGAAAGCACAAGGTCAATCTCTATTATTATACATACACCTTTGCAAAGAAAATGGCAGGGAAGTTTCTAACGATATTATATCAAATTCTTGAGGAAATTATGCTGTATCTCTTTCATGATTATTGACATCTAGACCATAACTATTCATAGTAAGCACTCCCATCAAAATTTGAAGATTCAGTTTATGGGTTCATTATTTTGTCAACATTGCATTTTCAATTATTTGGCAGCCATATGATTGCAGAGAAATTGCAACTATATTAAACTACTATATTGACTAATGATAATAAGGTCCTTCACTATTACTAACGACTTAACGAGTAGTTTCACACTGCTCAATTTCAACAACTCTATGATTGGATGATCAAGACCTTCCTCTGATCTTCCAAAGTGATTAATTATTAAAATGATTCATTTTGTTCAAGCTCACTCGTTTAGTAGTTACAGTCTTACATGCCACTTCCAATATTCCTATGAAGTGGGTGAGTGACTACTAACAAGTCATTGTTGTCAAGAGCCTTATTAACACTTGAACCAGAACACAAGCTCATAAGCAAGAAAGTTCATACAGGTAATCGCATTTCAGGATCTGCTTCGCGTAGCTGAGGTAGCATTGGCCTTCTTCATCCAGCAAGCATTTGCCTTTTTTATTCACCTGCCTCACTGAATATAAAGAACACAAAGTTAGGAACGAGAAAACCCCTCATAATGCACATCAAATCCTTCATTCTATTGTCTTCGATTTCTGTTCGGTTCTCGGATGATTCTAATCTCACCAGAACCAAATTGCCTCTGGATATACAGTTAAAGTTTTCTACCATGTTCAGTGTTACAGACCAGATGAGCAATTATAGCAACAGAACGTAATCGAAATTCTCAGACATTGCATATAACCAACTTTCACAGAGTGACAGTCATCACTGTTTAAGACCAGAGGATAAATAGAAAGTAAAACTAGTGAAAAACAAAGATTGACATTCTTATAGCAATCATGAATGTTTCGTCTTCTTTTAGCAAAACATGGATATTAATCCATCATGAGACCAAGGGGCAGTAGCATACTAACATCCTTGACTTAGAACAAGACTAAGGATATCCAAGTGAAAATCCTAAGTTTCAACAAAACAAAATGTAAGAGTCACCAATCCTGCCTATGCCCCCAGCAAGATCAACAGATCAATAATATGTAAACAAACGTTCTGGTTAGTGGGTCAGACTTCTTAGTTCTTATTCCATAAATCCTAAGTAGGTTTGATGCAGTCTTATAACAGCTTCACTTGGATATGTTTGCACACTATATTCAATCGGTAGACGATCATATCAGCAACATACAATGTAGAACAAGATATAGGAAAATAGAGACATCAAGTCATCAAAGTACTTTGGGTCCGTATTAGATAACAACTTCTCAAAGCAATTGGTGAAACACCAAACTACAGGCTTACCGGCAGATAACAGAGATAGAGAGGGTCAGAGGGAGAATTGAAGGAAATGTCAATGAATCATTGATGAGGTGAAACAAAGCCTTGTGAGCCTTACAAAAGGCGTCCTTGACAAGCGACTACATCGCGCCTAGAGTCCTTCAGAATAGTACTAGTTGTGGGAACTTTATTCTTATATATAGGACATCAAACATAACCTCCAGAAAAACAGATTATCAGAGCTTCTTCCACAGCAGGAATCCACTTCTCCCATTCATTCGTAAAGCTATCGTAATTTTCTCTCGTTCTCTAAACGCTGTCAGCAACAATGATCAGAACAAGGTCTTCTTCTATTATCTCTAGTGCCAGTCGAATCCTTAAGTTACATTCCTTCTAATCCCAGAATCAAAAAGGAGTTCCAAAATGGCATGTAGCAGTTTATGTTGGAGTTACTGAAATGAAGAGATACGTGGTTCCACTTACTTATCTGAGCATCCTTCTTTCCAAGACTTGCTTAGACATGCCAAAGAGGAGTTTGATTATCATCATCCTATGGGTCATCTAACTCTTCCTTGCAGAATGGAAGCCTTCATTACAGTTACAAACCGGTTAAGATGACATCAAAATCACCACGCACACATCAAGAAGCAATGTCTCCTGCAAATTTTAGTGAGAGCTTCTATGCAAAACGCTGAAATTTTTAGACAGGCATCATGTAGTTCTTCATACTAGAAGAGTTGTCACTTGTCATCAGTGTATAACTGTATATATATAACAGGTTGTGAAGTTTATACAGTTTAATCTGTGAATTTATACTGAGTTAACATATTAACATCTGCTTGATAAATGACAGCTTTCTAGCTTAGCAATATTGGAAATCCTCTCCGGTTCTCACTAGTCAACAAGTTAAGGTGACTTACCAAAAGGAAAATATATTAGATTGAACAAGGAGCAAGTGATCTCCAGGAGCAACTTGTTTGCAACCCTGCTGGAGATCCCAGAACTGCCAAGTGTCACCACTTAATAAGCCATAGTTGTAGTCCCTTCAGATAATCCCCCAAAAAAAAACCGTATATGTACTTGCAGACTCACATGCGTAGATGATGTAAGTAAACCTTAGGAGAGTTGCCAGGGGAAAAAATTAATAATTTCTCATATATCTAGGTTGATTCAGTACTTTAAAAATCTGCATAGTTCAGAACATATGCAGTAACATAACATGACCTGTGAGCTCCTGCAACTGCAAACACTGTAAGTAACGCCCGTGCACCAACTACCAATTGCCTGAGTTATTTGACCAACAGAGATCATGGTTTATACTGTTAAAGAAGTAAGATTCCTTTTTTCAACTTGCTGAATATGCAGCTATAATCACATGCAAATACAGTAACTTATTATCCCTGAACGTCCTGCTCTGATCAACTATCATGCAAAGTAAGCATGAAAACAGCCAAATTATGCATTCATAACATTAAGATTCTATAATATTAGAGCCACTCAATTACTTAAGGTTTGAACATTCAAGAATATTATATGTTCAGGCTGGTTCACAGAATTTTGCTTAGGGTGAACATATTAGTATTATCAGCCTTGATTGAATTGATAACACAGCATTCAGCTTTCTTACATAAATTATCCACTATTATCAACAACGTTTACATGCAAAAGCTAAAAAGGGTTTCTTGGCGAATCATTACTTTTGTACTTTACAACTTAACTGAATTCAAGTTATAAAGTTAAATTCTGAAGGAACAGAGGGGGAATAAGTTACCATCCTTGTTTAACCACCAAGGTTACAGTAGATATTCCAGTGAGTAAGACTTCAGATATTTTTCACTCCTCGGGATCATTAGAGGTTTTCCGTCATTAACTTTAGGACCCATAGTATCGGTTACGCGAGCCCTAGATATCGTTATCCAAAACAAAAAAAAAACTAAGGTTACAGCAGTAAGCAGATCAAGACTAGGAGCAATGACCCAGATGTTCTTAAGAAAAAAGAAAAATAATCAACGACCCAGATGCCTTAGGCTGTCCAGGTCGGTACCCAAATCGCCAAATCGGCTTTGATATAAGATGATTCTCATGGCATACGTACGTTCAGTACAGAAATGCAGACCATCTGTCAACGGATGAAAAACTCTATGAGAAAGCGGTAGAGAAGCTCGCCAGAAATTTTGTGCAAAACATTTTTCAAGGGCACCTTTACAGTAATATTTAAAACACATTATTGGACAGAGCATGCATGTGACTCCTAAAATCCTTGAGATGCCAAAGGTGTTAACTTCTGGCTAATCACACTATTCCAGTCAGCAGTGTATATACTCTATAAATACCCATGTTAGGCTCGGCCTTTCTCACACAACATTATTCAACAAAGTAGTGAAAAGCCAGTATATCAAGTTATCTCCTTCTTCCAATCGGCAATCCCATTCCAATACCAAATACTTCAACAAAATGGTTTTCAGGTTACCAGCCATGATTTCCACTGCAAAACAAGTACAGAAAACGCGTAACGGAGGAGTTCCGAAAGGTCACCTTGCAGTTTATGTAGGAGATTCTCAGGACAGAAAGAAGCGTTACGTGGTGCCATTATCTTACTTGAGCCACCCTGCATTTCAAGACCTCTTAACCCTGGCAGAAGAAGAGTTCGGCTTCCATCATCCAACAGGCGGTCTCACCATTCCCTGTGACGAGGAAACATTCATGCTGGCCGTGAAATATAAAAAGAACTCCTCATAAGATATGCAGAGGGGGTAGAGGAACAACAGATTCTCTACCTTCTGCAGCACAATTATTTCTCCTTTTTTTCCTGGCTCAGTTTTTCTTGGTCTGGAAACCAGGCCAATCTTACATGAGCTAGAGAGATCTCTGTAAAAACACCAATGTTTCTCCACTTCTTTTAATGAGTGGACTGACTGAATTAAGTAGTTTTATGCATCAAATGATTAGCAATTTCTGCACTCCCTCTGCTTCTTGTAATGACCACAACGGCACAACATGCACTACATTTTGCTACAACTAATACATAACAAAGGAAACTGGACTATGGAGGAAGAAAAAATTGCTCACAAATCCAACATTTCCATATCAATCAAATACTCCGTAAAACAACGAAAAGTGTACAAAGGATTCACTTAGCCAACAGATCTCCATAAACGAAAGGGGTAACAATTAATACCATGAAAGATCATGTCAAGAAAGAATTCAGAGTTTCTATAACTAGAAACAAGCTGCACCACAACTGTAGCAGATTCTTTGTTGGCCAAAAATCGGGCACCTACGACCACAGATTACAGGTTCTAAAGCCTACATACTACATACCAGAAATACTTCATCAAACAGTCATTAATTTTGGTGTTATAGCTTTACCATGATTATGTTAAGAGATACGCTGTCAGCTCCGTGCAGAAGCATAAGATGTGATATAAGCATAATCTAAACCTCAATTATTTCTCCTCATATAAGAACAAATTTTCGTTGCCATAGTTGTTAGTTTGTTACAATCATCAGGCTTATGCCGTCTTTGCATCTGCAAAGATTACAAATAGGTCCAGCAAACATAAATCCTAGTGCTAGTCATCCTGCCACTCTATCCAACCAGAAGATACTTTCCTTCCGAGACAAACTTGCAAGTAAAAAGGTCCAAGTCCTAATTCAAAAGCTAGGTTTCTTCACACATTGTTGACCATAATCCTTAAAAAGAGGTTATGTCAAGTAAATTTTCAGAATTTAGGCAAAGAAAGATGTATTAAGACAAGAGACTTGACACCACAACTTCACATTCAAGCAACCGTAAACATTAGGTTTCAGCAAGATCTACCTATTTACTAACAAAATATTGATTATCAGATGACCTCAAACAGGTATCAGCAAGGTGGGTCAGCGTCCTCAGATTGGCTAACGCAGTAACCTTAAGTAGGTGCTTGCAGAGATATTAAATCTTCACATGGGTCTGTAGCACACTCTTCATTGCCAATGTGGCAGTATTATCTACAACAGCCAATATCAGTGAAGAAAAAGATTACACATACATTAAGCTAAATTCACTGGGTACCCGATTGGCTATATGATTTCCAGAGTTCCAGGCAATTGAAATACAGGCTTGCCTCAAAGTGCAGCCAAAGAGAAGAGGTGAGCTATGGTGAAGAAAACCATGGTAGCATTTAAAAAGTGGAGACGTGGGGTCCTACATGAAGTACAGTTTACCTTAACTGTTGCAAAACCGTACAGAGGAGATTATTGAAATAAATCCTCATGTGCAGGAAACAAACTTATCCTACGGCAACACCTCTCCCCCATATATGCCATTCCAGACTTTTAAACTCTTTCAAGTCTTTACAAAAATATCTGTCTTATCCCACTGTCTCTAATTCAACTGTGCACCAAGG